>CAHIKZ030002916.1:0-80000 GCA_903632075.3 Acanthosepion pharaonis | reverse complement strand
TAATCTTTCTCTTCTCTCTCTTCTTTTTCTCTCTCTCTCTTCTCTCTTTTCCCTTCTGCTTCTCTCTCTCTGTCTCTCTCTTCCTTCTCTTTCTTTTTTGTCTCTCTTTCTCTCTCTATCAAACTCTTTCTCTTTGGAATATTGTCTCTCCTCTCCTTCTGACTTTCTTCTTATTAAATCCCCTCTCCTTCTGCTTTCTCTTCTTTTCCTCCCCCCATTTAAAAATTGATTTCTCTTCGGTTTGTCCTCCCCTCTCCTTCTTTCTTTTTTCTCTTTTTGTTTTCTCCCCCTCTCCTTCTGCTTTTCTTTCGTTTTCTTTTTGATTCCCCCTTTTTTTTTTTCTTTTTTTTTTCTCTCTTTCTTTCTCCCCCCTTTTCTTCTAATTTTTAATTTTTCGTTTGTCCTCCCCCTCTCCTTCTGCTTTCTCTCGTTTGTCCTCCCCCTCTCCTTCTGCTTTCCCTCTGTAGTGATATCTAAATGAGGTACTGTATAAAAGGCAGTATGGCTATAGGTACAGGAGTGTTGTTGTCTCTTGACACATCTGTCAGAGAGAATATCTATCATAAAAATATGGCGTCACCAATCTGTTACTTAACCAATATGGAGGGTCTGGAATATATTGCAACTTGGTTTTGGTGTTTCACAGTGTTGCCAAGTTTTTGAAAATTTAAAAGTTTTTCATTTTGAGGACAAAATTTTGAAATTTCATTTTTTTTTTTTTTTTCAGTATGGTGTGAGGCCATAAAAAAAAAAAATCTCCATCATGGTCTATTCCAAAGTGTCAGAAGATTTAGCATATTTTTAAGATCCATTGCTGCCTTTGTAATAAATAATATACAACAAAAAAAAAAAAAAAAGTTCCTGTTCATTCAGTTTTACCCTTTTGTTTTTGTTAAGCTGATCAAAAATGGTGAAACAAAAGGAATATTAGAAAAAATCAGCCAGGGTGGTAGCAATTCTTCAACTATTGTTTTTTTATTTGTATTCTTCCCAAAGGAGAATTAATAATTTGTGGCAATTATAAGGTGGATGTGAATCACCAGATCTGTTCAGATTCATTTCTGTTTCCAAACATTGAAAGAGCGTGCCATGAGTTTGCTGGTATGAAATACTTTACTAAAGTTGACCAGCATATGATCAGATAATTTCCAAAAAGCTACTGAAAAAGTTTTAGAGGGGTTTAAAAATATAATTGTATATCAGGATGGCATTGGTGCATGCAGTAAAGAAGAGATCAAAAGTAAAACAGAGCAAGTTTTGAGAAAATTAAGTAGTTAATATGACAATTAATTGTGATAAATGTGAGTTGTGGAAAAATTTCATACCTAGGATATCAAATATCCAAAGATGGTATACCACTGGATGATAAACTCATTAATAAGATATCAGAGATAGCTGTATCCAGAAATAAAAAAGAGAAACTTTTTTAGGATTAACCAATTTCTATAACAAATATTTATAATGAACAAAAAGACAGGAGGTTGCTTTTGAGAAATTAAAAAAAGGCACTCATAAACAAACCAATTGTTAAAATTTTTGACCGAGCAAAAGAATTGACATTAACTACTGATACCAGTGGCTGTGCTATAGTCACAATATTGTCGCAAGAGGATCACCCTGTAATGTTCTTATCCAGAAAACTAACATCAGCAGAGGTGAATTATTCAAATATTGAGAAGGAGGCATTGGCAATTGTGTGGAGGATGGAAGGAACTAGAAATTTTTTTGCTGGGAAGGAAATTTCTCTTAAAATCTGATCAAAAGCCTTTGGAAATTTTATTCAACTCCAGAAGATAGTTACCAAAAGCCACATCTACCAGGATATTAAGATGGGCAATTAAGCTTATGACATTCGACTTTGACATCATATATATTAAATATAAATAGTATTCATTTTTTACAATTTTATGCATTATTTTTGAGAAATGTTTTGTTGAAAAAGTGAAAATTGTGAGGATAGGATTTTTCACTGGATAGAAATGGACAGATTACCCTTAAATCAGCTTAGGTTGAGAACTAGGCAGGATCCAGTGTTGAATAGAATTATGGATAAAATAAAGAGAAGTAAATGTAATAATTGTTCTATGGCTGAGAGGCTTTATAAAGAGTCAAGATACAAATTAACAATAGAAAAAGAATTATATGTAATGGAAATATCATAGTACCTTCACAGTCTCTGAGAAAAGAAGTAATAAAAATAGTGTGCGATAATATACATATTGCTATGCAAATGAGTTTAAAGTTGCAAACATGGTGGCTAGGCTATTTGAAAGACGTGGAAAAGTATGTTAAAAATGCCCAAAGTGTGCATAAATAAATTTAGGCAAAAATTCACTCTTGGCCAAAGGAAATGGAGCCGTGGACACGAGTACATATGGATCATGCTTACATTAAAGGTAGGACTATTTCTGATATTAGTCAACTCGTATTCAGGTTGGCCTGAAGTTATTAAAGTCATGGATAGAAAAGCCACTACTCTGAAGCAGGTGTTGAGGATAGTGTTTGAGAAATGGAGTTCCAAAAATCTTGGTCTTCGACAATACACCTGAGTTTTGTGAAGAAAGTTTATGTGTATGTTTGAAACGTATTGGCTGCATTCCATACAAGGCATCACCTTACCACCCACAGTCAAATGGAATTGCAGAGAGAATGGTACAAATGGTAAAAATAGGATTAAAAGCATTCTCTCCAGTGGATTGTGATATAGAGAGTTATTTACCTAAGTTATAGAGCTATTCTGCATACAGATAAAAGACAAATCCCAGCTGCATTGATGGGAAGACAAATAAGAACTCTGATTACCATGTCATTTGCAATAAATGAAAGTGTGTCTCTACAGAAAAATTATCTTTCAAGTCCTGAAAAGGCAAATTTTCTTGGTGCAAAAAATTTTTTAAACAGTTCCTTGTTAACAAAGAAGGGACAGGATATAATGGCTCATGAAGTTATTCTAAAGGAAGAGGAAGAAAGAACTCCTTGATGCAAGAAAAGGATCTCTCCAGTTTGAAAGTGATCAGGAAGACCACCAGAATGAAAGTGAAGAACAGGATCTTTCTCTCAAGAGAATTCACTGTCTCTTCTATCTCTAGTGAGGAACAGTCTGGGGATGAGTGACTGGAGATATGATGATTCAAATGAGGAAAAACAGTTAAGACTTTTATCTTCATAAAAATTCTCTAAAGAGACTCACTCTGAGAGATGGTTTGTCTCCCTCTTATGGTCGTAGAAGTCAACTAAAAAGTATAAAGCCTCTTAGGTTCAAGGAGATGTAATGATATGAAAATGAGGTTTGATAAAAGGATGTATCACTATATCTATCTATCTCTCTTTATCTTCTCTTGATGAGACTACATTTGTCTCCTCACCTACCTATCATAACATCCTCTCTCTTCTCTTTTCTCTCTTTTTCCTCTCTCTCTCTCTCTCTCTCCCCATTCTTCTCTCTCTATTTTTCTTCTCTCTCTCTCTCTTTCTCCTATACCTTCCCCTCTTCTTTCTCTCACTATACTTTCCCCATTTTTCTCTCTCTCTCTTTCTCTCATTCTTTTTTCTCTCTCTCTCTTTCTTTCTCTCTTTCTCTTTTACTTTCTTTCTCTTTCTCTCTCTTTCTTCCCCATTCTTTCTCTCTCTATCTCCCCATTCTTTCTCTCTGTTTTTCCCCCATTCTTTCTCTCTCTCTCTTTCCCCCATCTTCTCTCTCTCTCTCTTTCCCATTCTTTTTCTCTCTCTCTTTCTCTTCTTTCTCTCTCTCTCTCCCCCTCTCTTTCTCTCTCTTTTCTCTCTTTCTTTCTCTCACTTTCTCTCTCTCTCTCTTTCTCTTTCTATCTCTTCTCTCTTTCTCTCCCTCCATTCTCTTCTCTCTCTCTTTTCTCTCTTTCTTCTCTCTCTCTCTTTTCCCTCTCTCTCTCTCTCTCTCTTTCTCTCTCTCTCTCTCTCTTCTCTCTCTTCCCTCTCTCTCTCTCTCTCTCTCTCTCTCTCTTCTCTCTCTCTCTCTCTCTCTCTCTCTTTTCTCTCTCTCTCTCTCTCTCTCTCCTCTCTCTCTCTCTCTCTCTCTCTCTCTCGTCTCTCTCTCTCTCTCTCTCTTCCCTCTCTCTCTCTCTCTCTTTCTCTCTCTCTCTCTCTCTCCCTCTCTCTCCCTCTCTCTCTCTCTCCTATCTCTCTCTCTCTCTCTCTCCTATCTCTCTCTCTCTCTCTCTCTCCCTCTCTCTCTCTCTCTCTCTGCCTCTCCTCGTTCTCTCTCTCTCTCTCTCTCTGCCCTCTCTTCTCTCTGCTCTCTCTCTCTCTCTCTCTTTCCCTCTCTCTCTCTCTCTCTCTCTGCTCTTCCCTCTATCCTTTTTTCTCTGTCTCTCTCTCTCTCTTTTTTAGTCATAGCAATGATCTGCACTTTTTGGCCTGGTTAAGAGTCACTTTTTTTTTTCTTGAATGATGTGAAGCGTATTTTTATTTGCATATACATTTTATATTGGCTATTTTTTAAATATGTTCATTTTTGTTGCTTTTTTTATGTGTGTGTGTCTGATCCAGTATGACCTTGCCCCTTTTACCCTAAAAAAAGTGTTGATGAGTGGGGTTGAATTCACTGGAAGAAAACTATCTTGTAACATTTAATTTTCAAGGAACTGATTGGAGAGTTTGGTTTTTAGTTTTAAAAGTACCAAAGTATTAATAATAAAGTAATTGTATCTAAGATATTTTCTATGGGTACATTATTTAGGTTATCCATAAAGAATTTCGTTAAACCTAAAGTTATTTTAATAATGTTTATTGCATGATTTGATATTGCACCTCCAGTATACCAGTGTCTTCAGGAAAAAATCACAGGTAGAAAAACTTTTAAATAGTGAGATTAAAGAAAAGGTGGATGATATAATTGCTTTTGGAAAAATTTCACATTGTATATACATTTTAATAATGCTTCAACTTATTAAATTTAGTAAATAATTTTTTGCTTAATACTAATTAAGTAAACAGTAATTTTGAAATACAAACATGTTTGGTTTTCAGCCCTGTGCAAAACTAGTCATAATGCTGCAGCAAATTTCAGCTATATTTATTTAAAAAAAAAAGTTTTTTACAAAGATGAAAAAAGAAGCAATTTGTATAGTATCTTTTTATTTTACATCTAGTTTTCTGTTGCAGCTGAGCAAAAATGAACGTAAATGATTTGCTTTTATGAAGTGAATTTGCATTATTAGCTCAGTAGCACCATAACCACTAGGTCGTTTATATTGTCTAAATTATAATTTCACTTCTGTTCAATTTAAAATTTATTTTTATACTAAGATAATACAGAAACTTTTTTCCCTTAAATGAAATCTCTTAACATTTTTGTCTTAGTCATGTAGGGATTTTAATTCCAATGGCAAATATGAATGATTAACATAATTTAATTCCCTGATTCTTGAATTAGAAAAATGATCATAACATTCCATGGTTTGTTTGCACAATAGTTAGAACAAAATGCAGTATCTCACTATACCGTAGATTAATATATGTTCAATAATATAAAGCATACTGTGTCTTTCTATATTTATTGGTTATAAAACTTGATATCCCCTTCTTAATGAAATATTCTTTTGTTATGATAGCAGGAGACATTACTTGACACTAATAAGCAAACATGCTTTGTGCTATAACAGAATATCTCATTAGTTGTGAGAATAGGTTGCTAATACATTGCTTTTATTTTTTATGTTATATTTTATGTTATTTTTATTTGGATATTTTTGCTTTTAATGATTTAAAAAAATTGTATGGATAAAAATCCTAGATTAATCATTCAGAAAATATATAACTGATGCAAATGAAAAAATGAATTAAATATTGCCTCCTTTTTCTCATGGTACAGGTAAATTTGTTTTAGATAAATGAAGCATAGTATCATACTGTATAGTGGGTTGATACTCAAGATGAAGTGCATTGTCTTATCCTTATCTTAGTTCTATTTGATTCCCTTCTTGAGAATAAGACCATGCCTCATTAAACTAGATGTTACTGCTGTGATATCTATATCAAGTAGGTTTTTGTAGTGGATGAGGTTGACAGTTTTAAATTCAGAGTTGTCCTTCTCTTAGACTGGTGGCCAACTAAGGGTGGTAAACTATATCAATAACCACTATGCTCTGTGCACATCCATTATACAAGGGACATATTTGAGTAAAATGAATTATGTAGCTGCCAGTTTCTATGTTTACTTATTAGTTTCCAAATTTTAACTAAAAGTTCTCACTTTTATATTGACCACTTTAAGGAAAGGACAAATTTCTAAATCATCAGTTTTTATGTATGTGCATGTGTAGTTAACTATGTTGTGCAGATGTTCATCTGAGAGGGAGGAAAACTGTAGCACCAGTTTTTTTTTTTTTTTTTAAGCAGAGAGTGTTTACCTGTTTTGAAAAACAGAATTTGATACCTTTTAGAGTCAATATCATTGGGAAATTTGCAATTATTGCAACCACTAGGTGGACTAGTTATGTTGCAGATAGTGGAGACACCAAGTGAGTATTGAACTCCCTCATCCTGCCTAGTGACATGAACCTGTAGACTATTGCTATACAGCATGTGTCAAGAAAAATAGAATTTGATAATATTTATTAAGTTTAATTTAGTCAAACACATTGTCCAGTTTGATACTCCTAATGTCTAATGGAGTCATAATGAGCTGTGAGATTGGTAAGTTAACAATCAAGGCAACTTTATAGCTATAAGCTGTTGTTTAGTCTGATACAAGATCCCTTGTAATAGGGTACCTTGTAAATTAATTTTAAACCTCTAGTGCTAACCATTATTCCATGGCAGCTGCTGTTTGAATTTAATGATGGAATCTTAAAAGTTAAGAGGATAAACCATTTTTGAAGTTTTAATAAGAAAGTATAATTTTACTGCTAACAGCATGACAGTCAGAAAAAAAACCTGTTGAGAATTAATCTCAAATATTAGTGTAGTGTTAGTTATACTGCTCAGGCCAACACATTCAAAACAGTGAATGTATCACAGATAATTCTATATTTTTAACACAGGGGTTGTACTGCAATTCTTTCCTTACTAAGCAAAAGAAATCCACACTGGCTTGACTTATAAATTTGTCTGCAAGGCTCATGTATGCAGCTTCCTTTTATTTTCTCATCTTCTAGCCATGTTCCCTATCAATTACTTAGATTTTATCCATAAGAATCTAGTTTTGATCATTTTTCACTTCTGATAAGGTTGGTTTTTAGATAATTTTGTATATTTGCAAGAATTTTGTATAAGTAGTCTTTCATCATCCACTTTTCTTGAGATGACCCACCTTCAGTAAGAAAGCTGTAAAATCATTAGCTGTGATATTTTAATGTCTACAAACTCTTTGCCAACAAATGTAGCAGAAAGTACAAGTTTAATAATCCTGCCATTTCTTAAAATGGTAATAAATCCTGTAAGAATTCTTGTCTTTGTAAAAATTAATGTAAAACAATTTGTGCAGCTCTTTAGCATTTATCTTTTCATCTAATATGTTCTAAAAGTATTTTTGTGGGAATGAGGCTGAAAAATTAATATAATCTGGGAATACAAGACTTAAAATTTATTTGATAAGAGCAAATATGTTTTGCGTTCTATATCAAAATTAAAATGCTTGTAAATACATGTTAAGTATGATACACTCATAAAAAATTACATTGACATTGGATGATTAATAACTTGCAGAATCCTTTTGTTAGAAATATCCAGGCTGGAAGAAAATTATGGATTAAAGAGACACTTCCAAAGAAAGAAAAATTGATAATAGCAGAATCTTTTTGTATACTTGAATTAATAATAAATCTAAATAATTACAATGAAAATATAATGATTTTTCAAAAAGTTACCTAAACTTTATTCTCCGCACTTTCTATGTCCACCACACTGTTTTTTTTTTAAAATTTTTTCTGCCTGCCTGTATTTAAAATGACACCTTTTTAATAGATTTATCAAGTTCCTTCCTCCAAGGTTCCTTGTGATTCTGAAGCCAATATTAATGTGCACATTTATGCTATGACCCTTTCCTTTTGTACTTTGTACTTCTCTCAAGTAAGATAAGTGGATACGATTTCTAGCCATATCTAAGCATGGAGGTCAGGTCTCCAGACCACCACCAACTGCTTTATTACTGGCTTCCAACAAACAGGATGTGGGCCATTATTCATGGTACATTCTTATATCCATTTTTTCTTTTTCTTATAATGCTTTTTCTTAATTGCTTGTATCTGCCTCTGGCATATCTACCATTGTTATCAATTGATGGACCAATGTTTAATCCCCCAACTCTGCAAATGTTCACTCAGACAGGGAATGAGGGCATGCTTTTGTGGTCTCCTAGACATAAATGCTTCAAGAACATAGCTAAAACTAGACACTAAATAAGAAAACTATAGAAATATCACTAGCATTATAGATTTAAATCTCTAAAATATATTTTTTTAATTGTGATATTCAAATTGCATGCTTCATTTTTATCTTAAAACAACAGGATCATAAAAAGAAACTAAAAAAAATATTGTTCCCAGTAAGATAATTATATTTGAATTTATTTATCTTTTGAAGTTTGAGTAGGTATTTTCATTTTTCAGGAAATTTTTCTCTTTGTTGAGTCTTGGAGATTCCTGAATAAAACTTGATTTTTTTTTTTTTTTTTTTTTTTTTTTTGAATAAATTCAGAGAGAAAAATTCTTGAAACTCTCAGTAGTGGTTTTTGAAATTATATCTTTGTCTTAACAAAAAATAAATTTAGTGGAAATAGCTTAATATCTTCATTAAAGCCTTTTAACAATTATAAATTAATTCAAATTTCATATTAAAGATTTCATTATTTTTTTTAGTTCAATGGATTGGATAAATTTGTATTTTATGAATATTTAAAAAATAACAAAAATTAATACTATCCATAAAGATGTTAATATTACAAATATGCTTATATCCTCAAACAATTCAAAATAAAAATTACCCTGCATCTTATACTCTAATGGTAAAGATTATTAATACTAGTTTAATGTATAAAAAAATATTTTTTGGCACACTCCTATCATGATAATAGAATAAAATATCCATGATTATAAATAATTAAATTATGATTAAAAATCAAAATAATGTTAACATATGAAGATAAATTTGTGTAAGTATGAATTGTTATGAAATTAAAGATATGTTATATACCAGGAAATATTGTATTGACTGCCAGCTATTATCTATATAAAACCAATGCTTTAAAACAAATCTCCAGAACAATTTTTTCACTTAATTTTAAAGTAAAAGATTATTGATATTAAAATTAATCTCTTAAGAATACATTTTCTTGTAAAGCTAATTAAAAAATGAATTAGGATTAATACATAGATAAATCAATTAATAATTCTTTAAAGCAACTATGTAACTTAAGAGTAAAGTCATTTTATTCTGTAAGTTTCTGTTAATGATCAAAATTTATAGAAGCTATGGCTAAAATGGAAACAATCTGGATTCCTTGATTGTTTCTCTAGTACTTCTTTCTTGCAAACTATCTGCATGCTTTTGAGGCACTTCTGGATATGGTTCTGAGTCTAGTCATGAGACCAAAATTGCAATGCCATGGTTGAACCTGCTGAATGACTAATTGCTGAGTGGAGTACTGGTCATTTTGTATCTTTTTTTTTTTTCCTCTGATGGCTAGCTAAACATTGTGGCTGCTGACACAGTCTGAGATTGTGCATGTATTAAGATGTTGCTACTGCCTGCATGTTGTGGGTTTGGTTACCCAAAAGTTGCATGTCTTACAGGTATGGAAGGGAATATGCGGCAGACCCCTATTTGGGACACAGTATTGGACCAGTCACCGGATACGGGGTAGGTCATTGTTTCAATCCCAGCATGATTGTATGCCTTGTCTTTCACTATCATTTTTAATATTTTTCTGCTAGAAAACAGACAATGTAGTAGTGTTGAAAATTTGCTTGCTGCCAGTCCACAGCCTATCAATTCATGTTGTTTTCCCCTCCCACTTACATTTTTTTTTATGAGTAAAACACAATTTATAGAATGTATCTGTAAGTGTAGAGATGATATATATTGTGGATTCTTCTTAAGTGGAACAACTCAGGACCATACAGATTGGCCTCTGTAAACAATTGTTTTTTTTTTTTTTTAAATGGAATTACATAAAATGGACAAAAATATTATCTCCATTTGATTCTGTTTTTTAACATTTGGTCCTACTAAATGGCTATTCCCTGTAGCTGATCTTTAGCTTAACTGGAATCCATTCTATTATATATATATATATATATATATATATATATATATATATATATATATATAAATTATTTTAGTGAATATTTATATTTGAGTAGACACTATTTATATTTAAGAAAAATTTGAAATCTCTTGAGAGTGCAAATTTTTCTCTAATATTTCAAACATTTAGACTGGTAGACAAAAATAAATAAATGGAATGTCTACTCAAATATGAGTATCTACTAAAAATATTTAAAATGATAAAAATCTGTTGGATTAATAAAAAATCAATTCTAATATATATATAAAATGAGAGAGAATGTATGTGCATATATTTATACATACATGCATATTTATGCTTATTTAGATATTTATTCATGCATGTATTTTTTAATATGCACATGTTTGTAATAGGCATGTGCATATAGCTATGAACTTATGAGCATACAAGCATATTTATGACTTTATATGGGTTCATTTGTGTATCTATTTTTATATGCATATTATATAAACACACACACACACACACACACTCAAGGTAGTGCTGAAAAATTCTTGACCTAATTCATTTTATTAAAAAATTATCAAATATCAGAATTTTTATTAATTTCTTAGAAACTTCTCAGCACCCATGTGTATATATATATATATATATATATATATATATATACACGGAAAGATACTAAATAGCTGATTCAGAACATTTATATTAGAATCAGGGGAAAATATTTTCAATATTTATTTTTTAGAAATCTGAATTTTTTATTTACAGTTTTAACTTCATTTTACATTTTTCACTAAGATTTCACCCAATTTGGTTTGCCTTTCAATTTTAAATAATTTTCTTTGTTAAACATTTCATTTTAATTTTTTTAAATCAATTTTATGAAAAAAACTTATCAAATTTTCACAAAAAATTATTTATATAAAGCATTTTCCATTAACTTTCTTGCATTAATGTTGATTCACTTTATCCTTCAACCCTGATTATTATTTCATTTTATACAAGTAAAACCAAAAACTAAAGACTCATGTTGTACCTTGTTATAATTTCTAATAGTTTTGTTTTCAAACTAGTATTATTTTAAATGACTTAGGTTATATACACAAGATGCTACCAAAAAGTTTTGATTGTTAATAGTACAAAATAAGATTCTCAAAGAAAGAAGAATATTGATTGAAAATGAAGTTCTTTATTTTCTGGTAATATGGTTTTGAAATGCATGAAATGGTGAGCATTTTGAAAGATTCAATAAATTTATGGTTTTCTTTAAATTCCCTGAACTTTTGGGTAGCATTTCTTAAATCTCTCTCTCTCTCACACAACGTTTTTTTTGGTTCTTTTCTATTCAAATTAATAATCCTTAGATTAAAAAAAATACATTTAAAAAACAATCAAGAATATAAAATAATTTCCTTGAACAATGATGAAATAGAACATCTGTTTTTGTTTTATGCCTTTTAATAAAAGATATTCAGACACAAGTTGTTTATATTTTTAATGGTTTCTTTTTAGTGTACATTTCTGTTTGAAATACTTGATTTCTTCTTGGCAAAGTTTTATGTTCCTAGCCTACTCCTTCTAAGTCATTCCTACAAATTGTGCTTCTTTATGTAGCCAAGTGTCAATATACATTTTATTGGAAATTAACTAATCATTCCTAAGATTTCTCTTTCTTCTTTACTTGTAAATCTCTGATTATTACAAATATATAGTTTTATGTAAATTTATCATTATATTCTTATTACTATTAGAATTTTGTTCTTTTATATAGTTTAAAGATGAACTTGTTCATTGTCTATACTCATCAAAAACCATGTTTGGAGGCTTTTTCCAAAATGACTCTCTATATATAAGTAGCCCCAGCAAAACCAAGTGGTTCCACCTGGTGGACAACTTGTTCAATAGCATTAAGTATAGAGGAGGACAAATGCTTGAAAGAAAAAACAATCTAAATTTTAAATTTTATTTGCAATTATGATTGAAAGATGCAACATTGATTGCTCAAATTATACAATAAATACAGAATGGTTACTAAAATTATATTTTACTCAGAAAAAATAACCCTGTAAATTGGGGCTGTACTTTATGTATGCCTTTATCTTGTTAGCTGAAAAGCTACTCACTAGGTTGTACTTTAAGCTAGTTTCTGTGGTAGGCCTAAAATGGAACTTAACTCCAGTAAGAAATCATAGATCTGAACTATTTAATTATACCTTATTTGAAAATGATTATCATCATGAACTCTTTGATGACATTTAATTTAAATGTCTGGAGAGATTTTGAAATAAATTTCAAGAACTTAGAGATTTTGTAACTCCAAATTTGTTTTACTGGATTTTTATTGCAGCAATTAACAAACACATAACACTGATCTGTGTTTTTGTGAGGAATTATAATAAATATCTTTGAAAGATTAACATCTATGATCTCTTGGTGGTTCATTACTTATACTATAAATAAAAAAAAAAACCCAGCAACATGGGACTTTTGAGTATTGAATTTCTGGTGACTGGGAAAAAGTCATAAGAATAAAATAACTGGAAAAAAGGTAATATCATCTTTGGTTTTAGACTAGATTTTCAGGTAGATTTTTCCCCATACAGATGGTTTGCTTTAGCTGACCGGGCAGACACCAAGTAAAGATCCAGTTTATCACTATACTTAAATCAAACTTTTTGCTAAAAACAATTAAGTTTATACATTTTCAAAAAAAATATGCTTAAAACACAGTCTGATTTCTCATAACCATAAAAAAATTTGGTGGTTGTATCTCTAGCTATGCCTGTAGCTTTATCAATGGCAAATAGAGAGACAGAAAAAAAGAAATTTGGTCAGTTATCATAAGATGAGCAGGAAAATATATTTTATAACAGAAAAAATAAATAATACTCTTAAAATAATGTCACTTTATATAGTCATAATACCATAATAATATTTGATTTTATATATTATTCATGTTTTTTTACATCAGTTTAGATTTCCCTTATTTTTCTCAACCATGTTTGGTTTTTATAGCCATTTTTTTCCAGTTATTTTTTTTGCATCCTTAAAAACAAATGCACAGTTGTTCAGCAGAAATTGAACTCCCTACCATTGATCTGTAATACAAGTTTGCTAACCACAAAAGAATATTTTTACTTATCTCCATATTCAAAATTAATTATTCCAGTATTGAAAAGTTAGTAAAAACACTTGAAAATAGCCAGAAAACAGTTTTACAACTGAATGCCTCTAGATCTTTGTTCACTCATGTTACTATTCTTTTCACTTTGCAGTTTCTGATAATTTAATACCAGGACTGCCAAATGTAAAGACGAAATTTTATTTAATAAAAAAATGTATCACTTCTTGAAGCAGTTCAGTCTTAACTATACATTAACCCATTAGTGCCCATCTTTAAATCAGGTTATAATTCTAAAAATTGAAATAAAAATCCACTATTATATTTTTATTCAAAAAATTTGGTATTAATTTACAGGTTTCTAACTGTAACCTATTTTGGGGGTGGTGGCCATGGCTTATGGTTAGAAACAACACCAGTCAAAATGTTATTGTTCATTGCTGATTTAAAGTAAAAATAGTTTAAGAAATTTTCAGTTTTCTGTCTTGAGTGTCATTTTGGTTTTGATGCTTGCCAATAAGTTTAAAGATACAAGATTGTCAGGGTACAAATTGATTAATTTGCTTTTCAAGACACAACATCTCTACATATGGAAGATTGTCTTAGCAGACTTCTATTTTTATTTGGCTAGGCTATTTCAAGAGTTGTTGATTCTGTTCTTCTTGTTCCCACAATGTTTACCCTGATCCATTGTCAAAGAAGATCATGTACATAATTGCTAATACCATTAGGTTCTGTAATGGCTGCAAGAAACATTGATTTTATTATATATCATTTATAAAATTATTATTTACTTAATGAAGAATTTGAGCTGAGGCAAAAATGTACTTTATTACAAGCTTTTACAAAATGCTTAATTCTTCATTACTGTCTTGTAACTTGAAATGCTAAAATTAGAATTTCTAAAACTCTTGCCAACTTGAATCAAGTTTTTTTTTTATTTGTCCTTTCTCTCTCTCATTATAATAATTCTTTTTCAGCATTACCAATTATTTTTCTACTAAAAGACAGTGGATTATCTTAACTGTATTAAACCACTTTTTTCCTTACTTTGCATTTTCCTTAATTTCTTCATGGTCAGACATTTTTGGTAATAGTATTTCACAAAAAAATTTTTTTTTCTTTTTCTCCTGACAACCTGTGAGTTTGTGAGTATTCTAACAAAAGGTAAGCTGTCTGCTAAACCATGAAGAAATTCTTATTTACCACTTAAAAATTAAAAAACTAAGGAAAACAGTGGCATGAATGTAATATTTAGTGCTGTCTGTGGACTGGCAGCATGACAAACAATTATATTTAGAATTCTTAGATTACTATTACATTTTTAAAAATGGCTTTGCTTCAGTATGTTTCTATATTAAAAAGAAATCAAACTGCTGTGTTTTTAATCATTATTCTAGCCAACAAAATAAATTTTATTTGTTTTCTTTTGTTTGGTTTAATGAAAATACAACTGCTTTTTCTCTTTTTAGTAGCTTCGTGTTTTTAAATTAATTATTAAAGGGAAAAATATTAAGCATTTATGAATTTTTGGGCAGATATTGTTAGTGTAAATAAAATTAAAATTGTGTTGATATATCTACATAGATTCATGCACTCAAGATGACACACAAGCAATCCTGTTTGGTTCAACAAGAGAGCAAAGTAACTTAAGACCTTTACTTTTTATATAAAGCTTTTGAGTTACTTTGCTCTCAACATCTTACAACTAAAATTTCGTAACTGGACTAGCAATGCTTACTCAACAATTCACTGAAAAAAAAAATAGTTAAGATTTTTAAAAAAAAAAAATATTTAGTCTGCAAAAACTTCCAGAAAAAATGAATTTCAACTATGCATTCATTTTTTTCCCAAAATCATGCTGGGAATTTTTGCACACTTCTAATGTAAACAAATTTTGAACATAATTATTACAATTGGCTGGAGGGAAAGGTGAAAGTAAAGAAACTTTTTTCAAGAAAACTAATTTATAATTTGAAGTTCTTGGGGAAATTTAATTTTTTTTATTTATGTCTCATATTACAAATACTCCCTTATTTAAAAAAACAAAAGCACAAAATTGTTCTAAATTAAGAAACTAAATACAAGAGTGGATCAGTAAGTCTGTAGGATAACAGGTTAGCTGAAATTTTATCTGAAATATAATGTTTAGTCTATGTGATCAACAGAAAAATGTAGGATTGAGTGCATTGACAAGAAAGTAGATTATGCTGAAAAATCAATATTTTTTGTGTAAAATAAATGATTTTAATTATACATGGAGGTGCTAAAAGTTTTCAGCCCAACCTATTTTCCAAAATCTGACCAAATATCAGATTTGGAAGAAACTTGGCCAGTCTGAAAACTTTTCATCACTGTTTCATATGCATGCAACCATATAAGCACAAGCCATTTTTTTTAACATTGTGTTTTTGCAAATTTAAATTGTTTGATCAGTTGAACTCTTGTGTGCTTGATGTTATTACCAAAATCTTTGGAACATAATGGTTTTGTCGGTTTATCTGCAATAAACTGATCTTGTTGGTGACCATTTTTGTGCTGCCATTTTTTTCCTTATGGATTGTATATCTGTGGAGGGCTAAATGGATTTGTAGAAATGTCACAGTAAATGATAACAATATGAAAAATGTAAGGAAGAGTTCAACTGTCTAATTAAAATTTGGAATGAGTTTTTCAAAATTATAAAAAAATTATTTTAGTTATTATTGGATAGAAATATTTAAAAATTACAAATTGTTTTTATAAGGCTAGAAAGTAATAAAATTGAATAAAAAAAAAATTAATTTTCAGACCATTAGTTCTATATGATATTTTACCAAATAACAGCGCTTGAACATTTCCAACCACAATAAAAATGGGTAACACATGTAACAAGAAGAAAAAAAATAATGAATTTAGTGAACTTGAAGTCAAATTTCCTGAAAAACTTAAAGATTTTATAAATTTCAACTGATAGCAATGCTAACTGTTCAGTCAATGAACACTGAATATTTTAGAGAGTAGAATTTAATATCATTTGAACAGAAAACAAAAATGGATTTAATGTTCCTCTTGTAGCTTTAAAATATTACTTTTAGGTTAAAAAAAATCTTCAAAAGAAAATAGATGCTTATTTTTCTGTTTTTTTTGTAGAAACTCATGATTAGTCATTAGCTTAAAGCTAATCATATAAAACAGCAAAAAATTACTGTATTTGCAGCATAATAAATTTGAGAGTAAAAAGTGTATTTTGAGGAATAATACCCATTACAACTTATCCAGACATGTCCATTTGAAACTTCAGTAGATGATCTATGAATCATGCACTGGATACATTGTAATACATTGTATAATTTCATGTTTATTTAAATGTGCATCCTAAATGCTAGTATAATTCAAATTAAAACTTTAAATTATGTTCATTTATATTTATTGGGATCTAAAAACAAATATTATTGAATATTTTAGAGTTGGCATATTTGTAATATGAGACTAGTTAAAGAAAGCAAGAAACTAGACTTTGAGAAAAAAAAATTAAAATTTGTAGAATGACCATATTTATGGAAAATACATTTAATCTTGACATTTTGTTTGTATATAAGCTCATTGAGAGAGATAACATCATTTTATATTGAAAAGGCAACAGACTAAAATCTTTTCCATCTAATGTATTAATAGGGGGAAAATGTTTTTATATGGAAAATCATTTACTATTTGCTACTTATGAATAATTAGTAAACCTAATCAGATGTTTATATGACATTAATTTAAAGTACTACACATAAACACTATATGCACTGAAAAGTCCTTAGCACAAGAAGTCCCCACCTCAAAAAAAAAAATTAATCTAGGGTCATTTGATAAGTGGATCAGGTTAAACATTTTTCAGCACCTTGTATGTGGGTAATTTTAAGTTATACTATATTTATGAGTTAAAGTACTCAATATCAGGAATAGAGTGTATGTAAATATAAAAGTGGGCATCAGAGTCAACACCCAGCAGCGACAGTGATTAGCATGATTAAACACTTATAATTTAAAATTTATAGATAGTATGGACATAGGTGAGTTGAATTCAAGTTTTATCTTAGTCTGTTGCATTTACTTCACACTGAAATACTTGGGAAAAGGCATGAATCATTTTCTTTGCCTTTCAGCTATGGGTTAAATAGCTGAGTAGACTGGGTTCTCTGACCTTGGAAGGCAGTTAGTCAAGAAGAAATTCAAAACCATAGTGAAGTAAAACATTACACTATCATTCCTAAGAAGTTATTTTAATTCATAAATAATAAAAGAAAAGGAATCTATAGAGAGTCATGAAGAGATATGACCTTTAACATAAAAATAAAAAGTAACATTTCTATTTATTCCACTTCATGTGTTTAATATATTCTTTATTATATTATCAAGGCAATTTCAATAATTGCATGTCATAATCAAATTTCAATTGATATTTAATACAAAATTTAATATAAAAAGAAAAAAATGAAAACTGCAATTTGTTGAAAATTTAATAAAACAACTAGAATCAAATTAAAATAAATATTTATCTGATCAGTCATTTTAAGTTGAAGCTGCAAATTGTCAGCTCATTGATTGTTTTGAACTGACCATGTACAATTGTATTTCATATATAATAATTATAATTGAAAACAATAATGGTTTCTTGTCTTTCCTGTTTGTATTATATATAAAAAAAAAACATACAAGGGTAAACATTTACTATATACAGTTTCATTTGTATTGATGTCTAGATAATTCCTAAATAGCAGGTACTTCTATTTTTTACTCCAACTATGATCTCATTGTTGATAATTAATCCTGTTGTCTACTGAATCTTGTTCACTAACAACATAGATCATCTACAATCATCTTTTGGTAATTGGAAAAGATTTCCTATTTTCTATACATCTTATTGAAAAATTTCCAACTAAGTTGTTTTTTTTTTTTTTGTTTTTTTTTAGTTATTTTTTTTTAGTTATTTTTTTCCCCTTCAACCAACAAATTTTCAACTGAACAAAATATACTGCAATTCCTCTCAGTTCACCTTTGAAAAAGCATTGCTTCCATTTTTTTAAATTATAGATTAATTTTTTAATTCCAATATACTAATTGCAGTTGATAAAAACAAGATTCACTGACTTTGGGAATTATTTCCCTTAAACTTTTTTTTTTTTTAACTTGATTATATTTCTTCTTTCAGATACTTTTTCTATGGTGTGAATCTCATGTGCACCTTCAAAACAGCATTTGACTTTTTTATAATATAATCCAAGAAGTATATCAATGATCTTTTTATTTTAATTTTTAAAAATTTTATTATTACTATTGTAATTATTCTCTAGAAAATATTTTTACACTTTCAAAATTAAAAAAAAGAGCAATATGTCAGAAGTTAAGAAGGGAGATTAATTTAAATCTATTCTTAGGCTTTGTATTACAAAACATATATTTGGTATATAGAGAAACAGAAGACAAAAAGTAATGTATAAAGCACTTATAGGAAAAGAAATTGGAATGGGACATGAAGAAATAGTTTAGTTTAGTCAATGTTGTCTATGTACTATCATTATATTATGTAAGTAAATTTATCCTGGTGTGTGCGTGTAGCTTTTTAGCAGTTTGATGTAATTACATGTTTTCTATGGGCACCAGTACTTTGTTGTTCAATTTCAAGTAAAACCAGGATTTTCAAGAAAATTTTCTTAGTTTGAAAATTGATGCCACATTATCTTTCTCTCATTATTTGTCCTTGTGTCAGATTAACATAAGTTTAGTAAATATATGTGTTTATTTTTACCCGAACTTGGTTGGAAACGAAAATAAGATTTTACTGCTGTTAGTCTCTCCTAAGGTAATTGGAGATTGATTTACTGAAGTACTTAAATCACTCTCTCTTTTCTTTAACCAGTGGTATACTACAGATGAGATATTTTGTCTCAGTAATTGGTGATGGTCTAGAATACAGGGAGAAATAGATTCATGTTTTTACCAAGAGCCTTAGTGTGACTCAGCCAGAGTTTAAATTTTGACAATTTTCTTTTCAGTAATTGTGAGTGGGTTGGGTTGGTAGATTTTATGACATCAAAATTTGTTAGGTGATTTAATGTCAAAATCTATTTTGTTTTTTGTTTTTTTTATAGTTGAGTCTAGGTAAACAAGTGTTGAGCTAAGGATTGAGTCTCTTACTACTCTACAGAAGATGCATTCTGTGTATTCTAGAGTCTGCTGAGAGGTTATACTTGTGAATATTATAGCATCCTACAATTGTGTGTACGAGTGAAGAGATACATTAATAAGTCCCTAGTTTTGGATGTCTTGGTTCATTGAACTATTGACGAAGAGAACCACACTGAAAGAGTTGACTCAGTGTACATGAGCTGATATCTACTTTACACAGTCGATGCAGATGGGAAGAGGAGGAGCCTGCAGAAGATAGACTCTTTTACTCTGATCTTTGAAAGTGAGGACAAACCAAAATATATAAAATATTCATTTGAATACTTGAAAAATAAAAAAAAATACTGTTGGATCATATACTGTGTCAATATTACGGTCTATATGCACAAAAAGAAAAAACACTTCCATCTTGCAGATAAAAATAAATGCAATTGCTGTGTTGAATGAAGAATTTCAATGCTAAATAACATTTTGATTAGAGAACACAAATTTCTCCCCCCACCATACTGCTGCTTTGATTTTCAGTGTAAATGCAGTACCTGAATAAATTACAGGCCATTTGGACTGTGAAAAAACAATTGTTTCTCCTTGAACCTATAAATATTTTCTGATAGTAAATCAATGACTTCCTTCCTTTCTGAATTTATTCTCGTTTATTTTTACAGCTTTACTGTAGTCAAGAAAGTATATTCATGTCTATATCAATGCTTAAACATATGTAACATTATGTTAATAAGGTCTGATAAGAATACAAGTCTAAATTTTTCATATGTAAAATAATTCTTCATCCACTTCTGGATTCCATCAAATTAATGTCAGCCAAATTGAGTGGTATGTAGTTTCTGATCTTTCCTCCAAAATTCAATCTTCCTGTGAGGATGTGAGGGATTCTCCACTCTCTCTTTGTAAGTCAAACATTTATATAACTTTCTGTTGTCTGGTTGTTTTCTGTGCATATATCCTAAGTTAAGCTGGGTTCACTTTTTGTTTTGAGTTTAATCCTTGAGACACCTCAGCCTTTTGATGTTCTAAGGTGATACTGAGTACAAAGCTTATTTTGATATGTTTCTTAGGGTGAACTCGGTGCACCATGGGGTCACCTCAGATCAAAGGTTCCTGATGGATATTAAATTTGATTCAGGTATCTGGTATTTACTGGTCTTAGTAAAATGATGAAAAAAAAATGCACCAGAAATATTTTTCAACATAATCTCCTTCTGCCATTCTCACTGCAATTGACCCAATTAAACAGTGAAAGTTTTAGTGTAAAAAAAAACCTGGTACAAAATTATTTTAAGCATTTTGTATGAAGAGGAAGTGACAGGGATGTGGTTCTATAGATGAATGCAGAGAACATCAGAGACAAAACTTCCTTATTATTGATATGTTTTCAGGAAAATAAGAGCAAAAAATTGTACAGAGATGAGGAAATATGCCCTGGAGAATTTAACACTTTTAGAACAACAAATGACAGGAATCACCAATGTCCTGAAGTGACTGCATTTAAAAGAAAGGATTTTGTTACCCCCATCAAAAAAAAAATTTAATCATAATATAACTTCCTTTAAGTTAAAATTATTGGATAGACATCTTATACTATCTCAAATCATCTATAAACCAAACTTTAAATAAAAATTACTGAATTAATAGATACTGCATGCTTTTCCTGTTCTTATTCAATTGATAAATTAAAAAA
Organism: Acanthosepion pharaonis; assembly: GCA_903632075.3. Taxonomy (NCBI): domain Eukaryota; kingdom Metazoa; phylum Mollusca; class Cephalopoda; order Sepiida; family Sepiidae; genus Acanthosepion; species Acanthosepion pharaonis. Next base: position 58,799 of record CAHIKZ030002916.1, on the reverse strand, counting down.
ATTATTTCATAATCCAACACTTCCCAGAAAACAACCATATTCCTAAGTTACAGTTAGTCAAATTGCCCCTTTATAAAGTAAGTTCTTGTCACATAGTAGAAATACTGTATCTTTATACTACAAATATTGTATTAAAGGGACTTTTAAATTGTGATAGGCTCTGTAGATAACTAAATGTTTAAAGTAAGATATGTTTAAATAATTGTATTAAAAGTTATTTTCACTTGTAATTGTTTTCATTTATAAGCATAAGGACAAGACAGAATCAGTTGTCTTTACTTAATTTAAATAATAATAGTGAAAATGCTTAATCTAAAAAGTAATAATTGTATGAGTAAAACTAATAATCCACAAATATAAATAGCAGTGTGTATCTAGAAATAGATTTTCTTTTCATGTGTAACACGTTTCTACATCATCAGAAGAGTTCACTATGTAGTGATGAGTGAAGTGAATTGCCCATCTTCATATTCTGGTATTGTAGAACCCATACTTGTTCAGGAGTGACTAGAATGTTATATGTTCAAGTATTTTAGAATATAAACAATAAAATGCAGACTAAACATATTTTGATATTTTATAAGTACAATGCAGTTAAAAATAACTTCTATATTGCAGTAATTGGTAAATTAGTAAAATAATAATAGTGAAATTGTGTCATCTAAGAAGTACCTGCAATAAGATGGAGTAAAATAGGCAGTATAATAATAGTAATAATGAAAGGTGTATTGATTCAGTTTTGAGATAAAAAGAAAAAGTAATAAATTGTTTGTAGTATTTTAAGTATTAAACAGAATTTTGTATTCACCATGTTGCATACTTTAAAAAGAAAAGTTTTATGAATGCTGTTTTGAAAGTTTCCCATTTTAAGAATTACTGTATTTAAAATGCTATGCATATCTATTTTTTTTTTTTTTTTTTTTTTTTTTTTAAGTAAAACTGCCTAAAATGTAAATTTTCAATTGTTTTTATTGCTGTTTGCTTGATATTTTTAATTTTCAGTTATATTGGCAGAATATTTTTATAATCCATTTTATTTTTCAGGCAACTGTTTATAGAGGGGGTTACCAACGGTTTGCTCCTTACTGAGGTCACATGATAGCATTGCTACAACCAATGAGAAGGACTCTATTCCATAGGATGGCAACACATCAGCAGCAGAATTTTTTTACAAGATTTCTCTCTGTACATGTGCATATATGTATGTATAAAGATACAGGGCTCCTTAGTGCTATCCGAGGACAACAAAATTAAGCACTTGGGAGCAATAAAAAGCAAAAAAAACAAAAACAAGAAAAAAAAAAAAAAAAAATAATATATAAAACAAACAAAAAAACATAACAAACAAAAAACATAACAAACAACTATCACATCTTATTTGGGAAAAAGTCAAGAATACATTATCATGAGTGACAATTATAAAAGAAGATGTTGGAGTCATCTTCGGACAAGCAAAATTCAAAGAAAAAAAATGTGTTACTGGCTTGGTTTTACCAAGTGGTCAGTAAGCAAGCATAAATGTTTAACAGAAGAGAAAAAAATGCATTTTTTAAAGGCTTGAAAAAGAAAGAACCAAAAACAAAATGGAATTCTTATAACTCCTGGCAATTAATTGGAGAGACTTTGACCTGGAGAAATGCTGACTGACCTCTGTGTAAGATTACATAAAAAAAAAAGAATAGTCATTTATTACATAATGAATAGTCATTTATTGAAGCTTTATACTTTTGTCTAGTCATCCTAACTACAATTTTACCTCTTATTTTTTACTTTTTCATGTTGCCCCATTTTTATTATTATTATTAATTATTTCTTTTTTTTTTAATCAAACCAGACAACAAAAAAAGAAAAAACATAAAACATACTCTCTCTCCTCTTACTCTGCATTAAGCCAAGATATTTTTCTCCCTTCTTTCCTCACTGTCTCTTACATTTTTTCTCAAAAAAGTAGTATCTGTTTTAAAAATCTAACAAGAGTTCTCATGAAGCTATTGGTTCCAAGGTGATAAAATGGGAAGTTTGAGAAGTTAAACACCCCCCCCACAAAAGGAAGTGTCGGGTTTTTAATTTTTTCCTTGATTTTGTTCCCATCTCATCTCTCTCTTTGCTGCTCTATTTTCTGACTCTTGTATTTGAAAAGATTGTTGGCATCTTGGTTCAGATTCTAATCTATGGTAAGCATGGCCATTTTTAGTATGTGCCAACTTCAAGAAAGGTTTAAAAAAGATTTTCCTCATGCTAATTTCACTAACATTTTTTTTTAAATTCCTAGTCAAAAGTCAACAACCATTAATTGCTTGTACATTAATTCATTATTTTTTTTAGGCATTGTGCACATACATACACACATATATATATATATATATATATATATATATATATATATATATATATATATATATATATACATACACACACACACACTTTTTTAATTTTTTGTTTTTTTTATTTTTCTCATGTTTGTTTACTCTCCTTTCTCACTCTGTTTCCATTTTTCAGACAATTATTCTCTCTTTCTCCATCACACACATTCACACACTTTATTAAATTTATAAATAAATAAGGTAATGTTAAATCAATATATATATGATTTATTAATAAATAAGTAATATTAAAAAAAATAATCATTCAGTCCTTACCAGTATTAGCAAAGCTGAACTGTTATCATCAACATGCCTTTGAAGTTTTTTCTTTTCCTCTTTTTCCATTTAAATACACAAGACCCTTCTATCCACCTTTAAAACCAAAATGGTGGTGGAGTGCTGGTCAAGCAGGTAAAGTTATGGAAATCTAGAAAAAAATGAAATAATAATAATAATAATAAGGTGCTATTATTCTTAATTAGTGCAATCTTATGTGGGATAGAGTTAAGAGGATAAACGTTTTCTCACTCCCCACCTTCCACTCCTTCCAAAGATGAGATTTTATGGAGACAAATTAGGGGAACTGAAACATTTGTTTTGCTAATTCAGATGTGCATTGTGTTTGTTTGTTTTTTTTTTATTGTTTTTTTTTTTAATTCTCATAAGTTTTATGCAAAAAAAAATATTAACAAATCTTATTTTGAATGAATGATCTTTGTCATGATTGGGGGTTTCATTCAAAAGGAGATATATAATTTAAAAGCTTCTGAACTATAATTCTTTTATTTTAATTGCCATCATTATAAACATTTCTTTATCTGCTAACTTTGTCTGACTTTGCTATTTCTTAATCATCCAAAATTGTTTCATAGTAAAGGAGATTATTTATAGAGCTATATAGAGCTCTGTCAATGAAGGACATAAACAAAAGAGTTGCCCATCAATGACTCCTCAACAATTTGTTCTTCTTCCTCCTTACTTGACCCAATATTCATTTATGCTATCTTCTATCAGAATCCTCAGAAAATTTAATCTTTTAACTTACAATTAACTGAAATAAGTAAATTCTAGCACTCTTTCAAGACACAATAATAGAAATAAATGACCAAATATTTTCCTGACACACTACAGTTTCTTGAATTTGGCATTCTACAAGAAATGCTTGTTGCATTATAATGTAAAAAAAAATTAGACATTATCAATCACTTCTAATATCAAGATTATCTCCAGCATATGTTTCTCTTTACAAGTCCCTCAACCTTATTCTGCCAAGTTTCTCTAAGTCTGTAGAAATATGTTGGATGTTATATAATTATTCCAGCTACATCAGAACGGAAAGCAGAGAAATTTCATTTCCTACTTGGTTGGTTTCCCATGAAAAAGTTGAAATTGGTCATGGCAGAAACCTAACTTGGTTAGATTTAATGATGACAGCCATCATTGGACATTTTAAAGTCATAAACTGAGATTGTCTGATTCATATGAAGAATTTTAAAAAGTCAGGTAATAATTATAAAAGTATCTTTTTTTCATTATAGAAATAAAATAAATGAACAAAAATAAATAAATTAGCAGCTGGCATTCATATTTCAAAAATGTCTTATCAATCATTGTTTCAGATTTTTAGTGAAAAAAAAAAACAAAACAAAAAATAAAAACAAACAGTCCTTGAAAATTTTCTGATTCCTTGTAAACATGCAATAATGCTAAAAAGGTTACCTTGATACGTAAGGCATAATACAAATGAACTGTGTATTTCAGCAAACCTTTACAAATTGTAATTAGGAATGTAAAATCTTTTTCTTATGTTTTTTTTTAATATAAACTTTGACAAGTAAACACAGTGTACACCTGTTAGTTACAGACACACACACATAGTGTATATGTATTGATATATGCACAGTGTATGAATATTGATGCATACATTCCCCCCCAGCCCACATACACACAGATATAGCTATGAACATGAATAGCTGCTACACACACACACACACACACACTAGTATTTTCATGAAAAATATCCCCAGGTTTTTCCCATTCTACAGAAACAAGCAGGTAAGAGAATTGTACACTGTCAACAATTTCTAAAGATTCTAAGATATGTCACCATAAGAAACATTGGTTTGTCATTAGTATTTTTCTCGTTTTAAATTTTTTTATGAAATTTTTAATTCCTTCTCTTTTCATTTCGATACATTCATGGTATTCATGAATTTCTATTTTATTTTTTTATTTAAATCTTTTTTAGCTTTATAAATTTTTTAACCACTTTTTCTTTGTTGATTTTGACTGATGTTAATGATAAAAAGAAAACAGTTGTCTTGTTTTTGACACTTAGAAATTTGGATTGCTATCATCAAACAATTTCCTTGCTATAAATGGAAACAATTTATAAAAAGTAATCTAAGGTGTCAGTGAAGTTAATACAATAATTGTATTTGTATTTTACTTTTACTGTAAGGGATACACTCGTCAGAGACAAGATTTTGTTCTTTTTTTTTTTTCTTAATGCCATCATGAAAAAATTACTACAGTGTGAAAAGGAAGCAAATCTTTTTTTATTATATTTTTCATTTTTCTTATTCTTTTCACTTTTTGGGAAGAATACAAGAGAATACTCATTTTTTTTTTTTTTTTTTTTTTTTAATTACTTTTTCTTTCATTTTAATCTTTCCCTACTCCAAGAAATATGAGGTTTGATGGAAAAGAAATTACAATCAAAAATTATATTGCACTCAAGTTACTGAAGCAATATTTTTTCAATTTTCACTACCCCAAAGATATTTTTTTATTTTTTTTATTCTCTTTTTCTTTTTTTTATTCTTTTTCATTTTTTTATTCTTTTTCTATTTTATTCTCTTTTTCTTTCTTTTATTTTTTTAAAACTTTTTCAAAGTAAAAAAAAAATTGTTTTTTAAATTTAGTTTTATTAAACCGAACAAAAAAAAATATTTCCCACTCCCCAAATCATTTTTAATTTTAAAATTTTTTTCATTTTTACTTGGTTAATTGGACACATTTTTACTGCCCAGTTACAAGTTTCTAATGAGTGCAATATTTCTTTACCAAAACTGACATAATTATTTCTATGTCATGTAATTAGCAGAAATATGTCAAAATCATCACTAAATTACTAGTAGTTCAGTGTAGAAGATATTCATTATAGATCTATTTTTATTATTATTTTTTAATTAGTAATCCTGACCCATTAAAGATAACTTACTTTGCAGTAGTGTATGGAGACAGTGGACTATATCGACATTTTTTCACTTGTATACTAACCTTTTACTATATAAATTGGGCGTGAGACAGAAAATTATTTGAGGTTGGTAGCCCTCTGAAAAGAATAAGAAAAGAATCCTAATTAATCAAGACAGCTCCAACTTAATCCTTTGTACCAGGATTCTCTTAATTTTGACTTAGAGTTAGTCTCTCTCAAATTTATTAGACCCAAATCCACTGCCCTCCCCTCCTCCAGTTAATTATGATGTAAGAGTGATCTGTTCATATTTCATGTTAAAATCTGAAAGTTAAAATTAATTTACATAAATTAAACAAATTAAGGCAGGTGTACTGGTTAAGGAAAGATTTTTTTTAAAAATCTCTTGAGCAAAATTATCTTCCATTAAAAACTGATAAATCTGAATTTTTATGCTGTGTCACTATATCTCTGCCATTTTTTTGAATTCATTACCAGGAGCCAAATAATTTTTTTTTTTTTTTTTTGTTTAGACATAAATAATTTTCTACAACTGAATGTCTTATTTTCATCACCCCATCTTTTTTTATTTTTATTTTTTAACTAATTGTAAATATTCTATAACTTATTTCCCTTCCCTTTTCACTCTTTATATATAAAAAAATATATATCTTCCATTGTACAATTGTTTTGACAAGTTTTTCAGAGTATATCATTATTTTTTTGTGTGTGTCTCTGTGTGTATGTGTGTGTGTGTGTGTGTGTGTGTATATATATATATGCGTGCACACACACACACACACACACATATGTGTGTGTGTATAAAACTTTTTCACTTCATAGCCATCTTTTTATGAGATAGCTTGAAAGGTCAGCTGAAATTTCTCTTCCAATATACACACATGCACACAGTAGATTACTTTTCTTTAAAAGAAAAATGGAATTTCTTTAACAAGTAGTCTTTAGAATCAATTCAGATGTTGTAAAATTAAAGTAAAAAAAAAAAAAAAAAAAATTAAAAAGATATTTTTAAAAATTAAAAAAAATTTTTTTCCTCCACCTTCCAAAATCCCTGTCCTCTTGATATCAAGTCTCTCGCCCAATATATGTTACAATTTTTCTTCTTTACCCATCACTAACGTGCTTCCCAAAACATTTAAAAAAAACAAAAAAAAAACATACATATATATATATATATATATATATATATATATATATATATTTTCTTCTGATTGGCACTGGACCTCTGTCTGTTGATAGCCTGAAAATGGAATGTGTGTTTATCCAGTTGGATGCAGGCTTGCCTTTCACAACCCTAGTTTTGGTTGCGGGGAAAGGGTTCCAGTATGCATGGCTAAAGTTTAAAAAATCAGAAAAAAATTTGAAAAGTTTATAGTAGAATAAAAAGCAAATGAGATGGAACCCATTCCCCACCAAAAACAAAAAAAAAACAAAAAAAAACAAAATTGATGGACATGCATGGGCTGTCATTGGGCCAACTGGAACAGTTGCATGATTGTGTGTTAATATTATATCACAGCCATTATGGCATGTTGTCTCACTTATTTTCAGGCTGCCTGAGGTTGGCGGGGGCTCATGTTCTTTATATTCACTGTACAATTTGATTGTGGACCATTGGAATCTAACTGGTTAATGGAGATGCGTGGCTTATCCTGATTGTTAATGAAGGAAAAAAATAATGAAAAACAAAAAAATTTGCAGAGGAGGCTCGGTTGTATCGAACCCATGTAACTACCCCTATCTATTACTTTAATCTTTACATGACTGGCCACCACTTTTAAAGATAAACCCAAATAAGCACTTTGAACAGTTATTTTTTCTTTAAATACTAGATAAAATTAAATTTCCTATTAACAGGAAAGAAAAAATGAGTGATAAAAATAAAATACTGCATAGATTTAAAAAAAAAAAAAAAAATTCATAGTAAAGTATCATGCACAAATTCCATTGTTATAAGTCTTTGGTTTCTATTTTATCTAGAATTTTATATATATTTTGTCAATTTCTAATCATCAAGACTACTTCATACTTAATTAAAAATAGCTTTAAATAAAATTTAAAAAATGCAACCTTTTAATCATAGCCTGATGAGATATATATATATATATATATATATATATATATATAAAAAGCATAAATTTAAAAATCTTTAATATTTAGAAAATGCTTCTGTAATAATTATTTTTTTTATTTCATATTCATTATTCTTTCCATTAAACATTTTTGTTGATTAATATAATTTCTGATCAAATACTTATAAAGAAAAGAAATTGTACACTTAATTATTCTTTCAATTTAACTAAACAAAAATAAGTGAATAAATACAGAGAAAATTTTTTTCTTTAAAATTTCATAGATTGATACACATACATGTGCTTACCTAAAACATATTGTTCCCTCACCCTCCTTGCACTTTCTGAAAAGAAAAAAAAAATAATCAAAACTATTGGTGATTGACTCTTAACCAATCGTTCAATCACTAATCCATCCCATTGGCTCTTTAAAACCGTTGCCTTCTTTGCCAGCATCACCTAACTTGTGCTGTGAAACTGTGGAGCATGCTTTTTCTTTGTACGGATTGCATATCACGTTTGTACAGCAGTGCCTATAAGGAAGACCTATTACTTGTGTGCTGAATGAATTTGTACAGCTAGTTGTAACATGGACAGATGGATAAGTGAAATTGCCCTTTTAATTCAAATGTCATGGCTAACTTTTTCTCTTATTTTCATTGTGATTTCTATTCACTTTCTTCATTGTTCTTTGCTTCAACAATAAACATGATTGTGTTGATAGCAAAACACTAAGACTTAGAAATACAGAAGAAGGCTTGTCTTTTTATCCTTCTATCTTAGGATTTAAGAAAAAGAACTAAACTCAGTATGTTTCAATGAGCTCTTTGAGTATGTAGAGAGAAAAAGTTTAATTGCTTCAAAACCAATGATTGGCTTTTGTGGGAATTTAATACACACTGAAGCAATGATTCCCCCCCCACCATTTTCTGAACTATTTGTTCAGTGTTGATACTTAAGTCTTATGTACACCCATACCTACTCTTTGCTTTTTTATATATATATATATATATATATATATATATATATATAATAATACCATTTTTTTTTAATTTTTTTTTTAATCAAAATCTTTTCTAGATATATTTGCTATCTATTGAAATATATCTGCTTCTGTGTCTGTCTGAGAGTGACTGAGTTGGTAAAAGAAAATCCCAACTACATGACTGCTGATGTTCTCAGTACAGACATTATATATTTATTTTTAAAAAAAATATTATTATTCTAGAATCTTATATACTGTATGAAGAGAGAGAAGGAATGAAAAGAACAACGTACAATAAGATTTCATTTTGCTGCTGCAAACAATCTTGGGGTGCTTAGCTAGAAATTGAAGAGCTATCATTACCAACTGAGTATCTGAGTTGGACATTAATGTATAGTTGTAAATAACTACTCCAATCGTTTTTACTTCTTTTTATTGTTGTGCACATTGATTTTTTTATTAAAGGAAAATATTCTTAAAAAATAATCTCATGAGCTAAATCAAATCTGAGTTTGAGGTGGAAAGCAGGTTGTTCAGGTTTAAGAAATAAAATTAAAAAACAAATTTTATCTGATTCCTTTTATAATTCCCTGTTCTCTTATTCTACGTTTATGTTTAGTTGAAGTTTAAATGTATAAATGTGCTCTCTCTTTATCTTTTCTGATCTGAGTTTTTGAAGGCTCAACATACTTTATACATATGTACTAAACTTCTATCAGTCTGGCACAAAACTAAATATAAGTTAGATTTTTCTATGGACCTCTTTGCCTTGGAAAATCAGCATCTTTTTGGCACCAGTTAACCCAACTGCAAGGCAAGCTGTTTACATTTACTAAACATGGCTTTGTCTTGTACAGGTTCATTAGTGGTTTACAAAAGTAGCTTGTTAACCATCTCTCTATAACAGAAACACTTAAACACCACTTAATGTACATATATTCCAATGGACTCATTGTAAAGTGAAAAAATAGTTTTAGTTTCTCTATGAAGTTAATAGGTTTTCTACTTTTTTTTTAAGCATAGGTAATAGATACACTTGGGCATTTAGCAGAAAGAATAAGAGACTTTGAAAAATCACTGTGTTGATTTTTTTTTGGTTGGATGAACACTGTATGGTATAAAGTTAAACAGTGGAATATATTAATATCTGAGATTGTGAGTGAGACAAGAAGCTGGCCAAATACTGCTATTTTATCCTGGCATTGCTAGAAATAGTCTGAGGCATCACTTTCTCCACCCCCAAAAAAAGAAAATGAAGTGTGACAACTCGATGCTTATTGTAATCATAAAGTGAGGTGCATTCATTTGTGTAGGATTTTGAAATCAAACATAATATACACAAAGAAAAGAAATTGGTAAATCAATCATGGCTAGAGATATGTTTTTAATGAAAGTGATGCAGTAAAGCTTTATCTTTATATACAATGAAACAAAGAACAGTGAAGAAAGAACCAAATATTACTTTAGCTTTTTTTTTTCCTCTCTCTCTCTTTTTAAACTATCTGCCATCTTTGGCCAAAAAAAAGAAAAAAAAAATCTAACATACTAAAAAGAGAGAGATGCAGCCATAGCTGTACAACTAATCCCCCTATTCAACCAATTGGTTGATGAGTTACAGTAGCTAATAGATCTTATTGCTTGAGCATGCTTGACTCATCTTCTCTGTCTGTCTGTTGTGTGTTCTTACCTGGCTGTAGTAGTTCAGGTACTCCATAAGAGTCTCAGAATTGTCGCAAATGCAATAGCAGGGTATCCTCTGCACGTGTATACTTCCAAGTATTTGGTACCTACCTGTAAAAATGGTGTGGTAAATTGTATAAATGCATCATGAGGCAATAAAACATTGTCTACAGTTTTTTTCTATATTGTTCTGCCTGACCGGGTCTTCATTACTTATCCATATCCAAGCATGCTCTCCACAAATGCTTATAAGCCCTGCCCCTACCCCTCGCTGCGTGTCTTTCTGTCAGTAACAGTGTCTTCACATATATATATATATATATATAAAGACAACCATTTTCTGCCACTAAAAATACTTTTGAAAAAAAAAAAATGGTTAAAAAAATATATATCTCGTAAAAGCTTTTTTGCACTGGATTTGCATGTATTCATATATATATATATATATATATATATATATATATATATATATTTCTTTTTTTTTTCTTTTTGCATGTTGACTTGTCTTAAACAATTTTTCCTTTATTTGGTTGTGGCTACTACTTCTTACCCTTGAGTGCTATGTAGGGTTTAGCTGTTTCTTTCACATATATTAATAAAAGCCATTTTAAGGCCAAGGGGCTGTTGCATGCTTTCTTTCTTCTTTTTTTTTTTTTTTTTTTTGTCTTAACCATTTGGCAAAAATTTTTTGCACTTTGAATGAATCTTTCTCTTGTTTGTTGTGAAGGCACATGTTTCACTTTTGCATGTTCTCAAATCTAAAAAAAAAAAAATAAATTAATAAAAATATATGCATTAACATTTCAATTACAAAGGTTTAAAATTAACCATATGCAAAATATGTCGGTAATTTCCTTTGCTCCTGCACTTCTTTGGTTAATCTATTCATATCTTCCCAAACAGACCATACTTCATTGATTTACCGAGTGTATATATTGATCAGTGGATGATTGCATTGCATGTGAGTATGTATTTGAGATGTGCATATTGACAAGTTTCTAATAACTGTCAAAAAAAAGTGTGTGTGATATACGAAACTTATCGTCATCAACTTTATCTGAATCCCTGTGTCGCTCATATTTTTTGGTATCCTTTCCTGTGTGAAAGTCCAATGACAATAAAATTTTTAAAAACTCCTAGTGGGAGTAAGAAACCATTTTTGGTATCCAGATTGTAATTCATTTCAAAGAAGCATTTCTTTCGCTTAGAAAGTTATGCAGACTTGTCATCATTTCCTCTGTGATTTTTGTTATTTTTCTTTTATTCAAGGGCAGTATTTTCTCATCTGCATGTTTCTGCTAGTGACAATAATATTCACTAGGCTATCCAACCCTTTATACAGTGAAGCAAAGAGAGTTCCTTTAAATTTATGCTCAAAATGATTTATTAGACTTTCACCTCACACAGGAAAGGATAGTAAAAAAGTGTTAAAGGAAGAATAATGGCTACCTATTTGTATATATATTATTAAAGTGTTAATTTGTAAGCATTCTCATAAAAAATGCTGTATTAAATAATTGACATAATAATTAAAATCAAAATAGCCAGATTCAAAAATATATCCACACATTTGATTTGTACATGATACAAGAAGGAATACATGGTTACAAAGATAGATATAATATATATATATATATATACACACACACACATATACATACATTATCATCTCTACTTAAATTTTGATTTACTTAAAGAAAAAATTCCCCCTTTTTTTCCCTGCCCACTTAACCCAGCCTTTTTAAAAAAAACTTGTTTATTTATCTATATTAAAAAAAATCAGTGTTGACTAGTCAGTTATTTCTAGCAGATGTTAAAGTCAGCTTCTCAACATTATTTCAAAGGTGAGCTGTAAAAAAAAAAGAAAAAGTTAAATGGTATGAATCATCATTTGCATGATGATGCAACAACACAAAGGAGGAAGAAGAACCCCCATCTCCCAACAAAAAAAAAAAAAAAAAAATGGAAAAATCATGAATTTTATACAACTGAATTTAAGCTTCAGCATAAAAACTCCGATGTTATGATCCGCAGTGTTTTATTTATCCACATTTGAAAATTCCATTACCTACCTTTAAGTGCAATATTTTAATTACATACCTCCCCACTTTTCATATTCATTTTAATAATGAAATTAATCTTGGAACCATCACCATAATATTAATAACAAAGACTCAAAATATTTCTTTTTGATGTCAGCTGTGTGTTTGTGTGTGTGCATGCATCTGTCTTACTTTCATTTCTCACTGTAGCAGCATTATTCATTCATTTTAAATACTTTCTTCAAAGAAAGAAAAAGTATATATTCACACAAATCCATGCATCTATACACACAAACACATTAACTAAAAGTTTTAGCAAGTTGATTAGACTTTCAATTTTCATGCTCATTCAGACACTTATTCCTTTATTTTTTGTTTCTGTTAACAACAAAAGGACAGTTTTATTTCTCTATATTTACATTGTCAGCCAGTGAAACAAGTAATAGTTCTTGAATGAGCCAGAAATTCATGATTGTTTAATAATGTCAACAAAAATATACTTGGCATTATATAACTATAAAGATGTCATTGTGTCACATTTATATTAATTTTTAAGTGGGTGAATACTATGCATTTCTTGCCTTTTTAGCCCCTAACTTATTTAAAATGAAATTTTGTTAAATCATCTATTTGTTTTTAATCCTTTCTTGTATTTCAGAGGCAACAAAAGGACAATTTTGTTCTTTATATTTTTCAATGCAAAATGAAAACCCATGTGCAAGTATTGCATGATTCACAAAAATCCCTGGTATTATGTGATCTATATGGGTGTCAAGGAGTCATGCATCTTGTTTCTTGGTTTTTCCTTTGTGATAGAATTTCCTTGGATCATTAAAAACATTTTAGGTCTCTGGCCAGAGAGAAGATACATACTTATTTAAAATTTTGTATACATAAGGTAATTAATTTATTAGTCATGTAAAAAATTTACTTATTTCTTAACATTAAATGATATGAATTCTAGTCAACAGGCTATCTTTTCATACCAAAGTGATAATTCTTTAAATTTTACCCACCTCTATGTGGCTTCTTTCACTTTCAAGTTTGTATCAAAGACAGAAATATCATTTTGGAGCAGTTTTCATAACAAACAGTTCTCAATCTTAACTCAAAAGTGTATGAGGCTCAGACATTAAATTCACCAAGGCATTTAAAATGACTTGAAAGTGGAGAAAGGATCTTCTTCACAGAACTTTATAATGGATTAAAATCCAGAGAGTAAAAAGATAGGGTTCAATAAACATTTTTTTTTTTAAAGACTGAAAAATAAAATATTGAAAAAAAAAAGAATGATTAGCATAAATAATAAGCTTTTCTCAGTGAAAAATTCTCTCTTATATACTGTGTATATGTATATATATATATATATATATATATATATATATATATATATATATATATATATATATATATATATATATATATATAAATCTTCATGCTTTTCCTGAAAATCTCTAATTCTTTTTATATAACTAAAGCTAAAAACAAGCAAATACTTTAGTAAGCAAATTCATCTTTTAAAAACAGAGTTAAACTAGTAAAATTTAGAAATAAATTTAAACTTAATTTGTGAGCTATCTCCCTAATTTAATCCCCTCTATGTCATGGCCTGAATGTCTGTTTTCGGCCATTTCTATGAAATACCCCCCTCCCCAATTGCAAAGTATATTTTAAATATAACAGTATGTACTACTATCAACAGTATATGAACTTGGCTTACTGCCAGGGGTGTGTGAAATCTGTGTCATCATTGGAACTAAATTCATTCCCTCCCACACACACACACACACACACACACACATAAAAATGGCCTGCAAGATCTCATGTGAATTCATAAGTTTATGCTTCATTGTTATGGTATCAAAATTTGATTATTTGTCAATGAAAGAAAAAAAAATCACTTATCTAAGACATGAAAGCTGCTGTGTTGCTCAGGCTGCTTTAATAACGTATACCGTTCTACGGCCAATTGAAATTAGATTCAGTTGTAAATAAATGCTTTTGTTTGATCAATTATGTCTTCCCAAGAGTTATATTAACTCTTGTATAGTATATTAGGGACAGGGTTCTTGATTTCCTTTGGATTAGGTAAGTTTTTCATTTAATTTTTACTTGTTGTTTTATTGCAATTTGCCTGGTTGAATAAAGTATTAGCTTTCAATGAGACTTGAAATCACATACCATATCTTAGGAGTTCATCTTTCATGGATCTGGTTGAATTGATTACACTTACATCCATAGAAGATGTGCTTTCAGGATACGGACAATTTTTTGGGTGTGGGGGGATAGTTGGAACTATTAGACCTAGAAATTTGGGATGAGAAACAATGAGGTGAAGGAAAGTTTAATATTATAATGAAAATACTTACACTACTTAATTTAAGGGTCAAAGAGTATTTAGTCTTGAAAGATGTGATAAAAAGCAACACTAAGATGAAAAAAAAAAGACTGAAATCTATAGTAAAAATACATCTCCGATAAAATATCTTTTTTAATATAATGAATTTAACAAGTGAAAATAAGTGATTTTTATTTGTTCCTTTTCTCAAGATATTTAAAATGATTTCATAAGATCAAAAACAAAATCAAAAAGAGTACAGTCAATCTATTATAGTTGTAACTTTTAAGTATATTTATTTTTGAACACTTTCATTGTTTTGTTTGTTTTTCTTTTCTCAGATTGACTTTTTTCTTCACTTAAGTAGCTTTTAAGACTGTCAAAAAATAACTATACAATGAGACCTTGGGAAAAATTTATCCACACTAAAAGGGTTTAAAGCCAAATAAAACATTTTTTCCCATTTTTTAAGTTTGGAACACTGGATTTGTTTAAAGACAATACTTTCACTTCATGATGCCTACAAAACATTAAAAGATTAATGAATCAGTGGAGGTGATAAAATTCTACAAAATAAACTAAATGTTGAACCATTTCTTTGCGCAGGAGAGATTGTTTTTGAGATTTAAAAAGATGAATAATCTTTAAATTTGGGGAGAGAAGAGACAAAATAATAATGGTAATACTTTACCTTGTATCATATTATGAGTACACCTTTTGAATTTTTGAGAGCATTTAGTTTTGCCAAGGTCAAAAAAATCATTTTAAAATGATGACACATTATTAACTTTAATAATAGTCTTCATTATAATAGCTAACAATAATGTCTGTATTACATAAGGAGTTATATCACACCTTTGTTGTTTAATGACATAATTTGTGTTTGCAGTGAGCAGGAAAAAAATTGTTCTTCCAGTTAATGATTTAAGTATTTGTTTGTTCATTCACTATGATTATAATTTATCAAAGTATTTTTATGACCTTTGTAAAGGTAGTTGATTTTCTGAAAAGCCTTTTACAAATTCATATTTGCAATATGATACTTGGTAAAAAAAAAAAAAAACCCAAAAACCTGACCATAATTGTAAAGCAGTGTGATGCTGGCCAGGGTAAGTGAAGATTCAACTTCTTAACAAAGAAAAAAAAACAAAAAAAACTTAGATTTAGAAAAGCAGGTTGAAATGGCTTTGTGCTTGTATGAAGTGGATCATTCAGAGCAGTAAATAGTGATCATGTATTGATTGGCTGTTTTCAAATTCACTAAGACCATTGCTATGGTGACTGTTATTTAAAACTGTGATAAAACATTGCCATGTAAAAGGAAAAGAAAAAAAATGAGAGAAAAGGGAAAAAAATTTCTAAGTCTTTCAGTTAGAAGAAATTGCTTTAAATACCTTTTGTTAAAAAAAAAAAAAATCAACTGATCATATTTTATTGTCATCGTGATGATATAACTTTTTTTTTTTTTTTTAAATCTACCTTTGTTTAGTTGAAGCTGTTTTGTTATCTATCTAATGGTTCAGTATCTTTAAAAAAAAAAAACAAGCAACTCATTACCATTATTATAAACATGATTTTTTTTTTTTTTCCTTTGAGGAACATGACAAAAAAAAAAAAGGACATTTTCGTTCTTGCCCAACATTTTGGCAATTCTTGAAAAAAAAAAATCTTCAGTAAATCATGAACTATTACAACAGTCTGGAGATTTACACAATATATGATGTTTTATATCTAATTAACTCCCTTATCAAAAAAAAAAAAATGCCCATTTTTATTTTTATTTTAATCTTTTACCTAAAACCAACTCCTCTACTCCATTCCCTGGGTCCCATTTTTTATTAATTGGTTGTATCAGTTATTGATGCAAATATTTGACATTTACAAGATTTAAAAATAAAAAAAAAATGCTGGGCTTCCATTTTTATTTGCTTCAGAATCTTCCACATTTCCCAAAATATGTCCATTGTAAATATTCCAGTGCTTTTTCCTTTACTTAATCTATCACCCATTCCTTCTCACCATTCAAGGAATTAAAAAAAAAATGTCTGGATATTACTACACAGTCTGATCATTAATATTATTTACATGCTCAGTTTAAAAAAAAGAAACAAAAAAAAAATTGGTGGATTTATTTCTTTTTATAAATTTATGTATTTTTTTTTTTTTTTTTTATAAACCTTGTTGGGTGGTTCATGTGGAAAATGGATTTTCAGTTTCCACAATGTATGTTAACAAAAACAGAAATTAAAAGAAAATGCTGTAAACTGTATCTTCATTTAATCCCTCAAGCACCAACAACAACAGAAAGGAAATAAAATGCAAAACTTATTTAGTCTTCATTCTGATACTATTTTTCTCAATAAATTTCCAAGAGTCCATTTATTGAAAAAATGTTTCATTCATCCCCATTGTTCATAATGCTGACTCAAAATACATTACATTATGTAGATTGCCAAAGAAAATAAGTTGCACTAAAAGCTAAACAAGAAGTCATAAAAGCAATATCACCATTTTATTAATTATTCGTGACATAAGTTGAATTTGTTATGACTAGAGAAAAATATATCCACAAAACACGGGATTTATCATGGTATAGCTATCTTATTAAGCTTTGCTTAAAATGGTACATGGCCACAAGAATGGAAGCACGCAGTGAGAATCGTACTCACTGCCGTTCAAGACTATGTTGCTCACCAAATGCCCAGATTTAAAAGTAACAACTGTCTCATGATAATAGTCAGTGTAATGGATACATCTATGTTGAATAAGTTTTATTGTTATTACTGAATGTACCATTTTTCTTCCTATATTTGGAAAGCTTTCCCAATTTACTTTCTTTGATGGTACACTTGACATTCATTAAAATTAAAAAGTCAACTCTTAGATGGTGTGTACTTCTCTATTTTCATATCTATAAAAACAGTCTTTGTGGATCAGGCACACAGAGAAATAATGGTTGACTCGTATTCTTCAAAGAAATTGGTAGAACTTATATTTATTTATTTTTCTTGTTAATATAATTTCTTGGTTGCAGAAACACTACAATTCCTTGCCAGTACAATTCAAATTTATTTGTATTTACTAAAAGGACCAAAACAATATAGAACTCTGAAATTCTATCTCTCTAAGGTATGCACCTCTAATATTGTGCAACTAAGATAATACTGGTAAAAAATAATGGAATTATTTATAGATGGATCTGTGCTTTGGCTTAGAGTATCTGTGTACTCTAATTGGAACCAAAGAATCTGCGCACTCTGAAAAATGTTATTAAAAAAAATAAAGACCAAGCTTTGTTTACTCACAAATATATATATATATATATATAACTTGAAATCAGAGACATTTTCAAATTGAGGGTGGACCAATAAATCTGTAGCCTGACATGTACTGAATGATTTCTTTTTTCTGTAAAAAAAAATGTTCAGTATAATGCTTAACTTATGTTAGTAATGTCCACCATTGACAAGGAAAGAGTTTATGTTGAAAATAGTTGTGTAATTTATCATTAGGCTTCAGATTTATTAATGTACCTCTCTCTCTCTCGTCTTTTGTAAAAGAAAAGCTTGTAATATAGAGGTGTTCTGAAAATTTTTCTAAATTTGAACAAACATTGCTCCTTTGTTTTTATTTGTTACTGTTTTTCCCAAAAGCTTAATAACTTTACAATATAAGTGTAGACTGGCACTTCTGTTAAGAGTCAGAGTGCATCTATATAGAGTGTGAAAAATATTTCCTGCAATATAAAGCCTACTTTTAAAGAAAATAAGTAAAAAAAAAAATCACCCCACATCTTATAACCCAGTGGCTGGGGTACTAGTGCTTTATGACACACTTGATCTCTGACATAATGCATGCCAAAATGGTAGGAAATATAGCATATGTAGATACTGCATTACATATATGTATCCTGATTAGGAATTAAAGGTAGTCAATCAATCTTAAATTTGTGTTAAAAGATAAATGAAGGCAAGAAGTTAAAAAAAAAGGGGGGGGACAACTATTCTGGGAACTTATTGTTCCAGTTGAACTATTGAAATTGTTTTGTAGTCAGTGATCTTTAACTTGTAGCCCTCAACCACCTTCAGGAGGTGGGGTGCATACAATCCCACATCCCACCCACTGACCCTCTCCTCACTTCTCATCCCAGTATATCTCCAGCTTTATTAAACCTTTGTGCAATGTTTTCATGTTTTTCTAATTTGTAATGTGTTTGGTGAGTTTCTGACAACTACAATCAAATGGAAAAAAAAACAAAGACAAAAATCAAAAAAAGACAAGGGAAAAGGAAAACAAAAACAGACAAATATGGTCATACACTGTGGATCATAATATCATCCCACTAAAGAGATACACATCCCATGCGTGGTAAACTATAAACAAACATATTAAAAAGATAATCTTATCATATTGTATTATTTAAGATGAAAGAAGACTGAATTTTTGTTACATTAATCTTGTGAGTTCTTTTTCTTTCTATTTTTCATTTGCTTTCATTTTTTTTATGCTCCTTTAACCTGCCAATCTTATGTTCAAATTTAATAAATGAAAAAGAAAAAAAAGAAAAACACAAAACTTACTTAAAAAATAAAATAACAAAAAACAAAGAAAGAATATGAGCATTACAAAATCTTTCTGAGACCAAACTCCGGATATCTTTCCAGTTAAATTATTACAAGATGCTTCTAACAAAAAAATCTACCAACCCAATGTTTTATGCTTTTTATGTTTACAAGGTCTGACATTTACCAAAACATCTAGAATTCCCACTAAAATTTTTGAAATATAAAGAAAGGCATTTAGATCAAGTTTACAAATATTTCTAACCTATTTTTTTCAGTTTTATCCAAAAAGGATGGTATGTATCATTCAAATGATATTTCATTTCACTTATTTTGCAACCTGGTTTGTGTTTTTTTTTTTTTTTTTAATCTTTAAAACTTCCTGAATTTAATATTACTTTTGCAGGTTTCTTTTTTTAAGTCTTATCAATTATTTTGAACTGATCTCTTTATGAACAAAACTTTTTTTGTTTTTTTCAAATAGATGGAAGCTCTTTCTCAAAAAGAGTCAGTTTTAATATATTTTATCCTTTTAAAAATAATATTGATCTTTCTGTTCGTTAAATTTTTTCTGCTTAAAGACTTAGACTTCTTGATTCTTTTGTTACTTTGGAAATAGGAAGTGCAAGACAGCATTATGGCTACTGACATAGAAAATCAGAATCAGTGAACTGATATTATTTAGAACTTTTTTTTTTTTTTAAGCAATGTCAATCATTATGATTTTTTTCTTTTCTCTTAATTTCAATTGCTTTTTATCACAACTGCTCAAACTATCAGTTTATTGACCATTAGTAAACAGTATGAATCAAAAATTAAAGAATAAAAATTAAATCGAGAATAAGAGCTTATTCTTGATTTAATCTGCACTGCTTGTTGATAACTGTAGACTGAAAATTGGAATAGATGTAATGAAACTGAAGAGTAGATAGACAGATCAGTCTACAAAACTCTGTAGTTGGGATGCTGACGGTAACATCAATTAACTAAGTAACATACTTTTACTAACATTTTATATATATATATATATATATATATATATATAGGATTAATGTATACAGTTTGTATTTTATACTTGTAATGAGAGTAAACTTGGTGGTAAGCTTCCAAGTATTACTCAACATATTACCAAATTAATAAAAGAAAAAAAATCACATTTGATGTGGCTACAAATAACTTTAACAATAAATAATGACTTTGTATGACATAACCCAATAATAACATTACATTAGGTGGGACAGGTAATATTCAATGTACAAAGTTTGTAATGTTTTGGGGGTGAATTTCAAAGATAATATTTAAGTATATGTACAAAGATTGATTCAACCTCATAGTGCTATTTTGTTCCTCTATCTTTTGCCATCTTTAAAGCAGCTTCATGATTCCAGCCTCCCAGAAATTGATACCTTTCTGGGTGATGAACTAGTCTTAGGTGTTATTTACAGGCTATTCCAGAGGAAGTATAGAGACATGACATCTGGAATTGTCCTGATGGAATATCATGCTCTTTTAATTAGCTAATTCTAGATACTTTTCATTATATTTTTAATTGGTCCAACTGAGAATAGTAGTTGTCTGAATTTGTAGAAGGAGCTTATAGAATGCCCTTCCAATACCATCAAATATAGTTATTTTCCAAGCATAGCTTAGATGTGGCACAAGGCCGAAAGTATGGGGCATCTAGTGAGGATCAAACTCACTTTTCACTTGTAACTGATCTAGCGAGACAAGCTTGCTAACCATTACACCATGCCGAGGTGCCCATCGATTTTCTAAGCGCTGCTTAGATGTGGCACAAGGCCAGAAATATGGAGCACCCAGTGAGGATTGAACTCACTACTCAGTTGTAATATGTTTTAGCGAGACAAGCTTGCTAACCATTACACCACGCCAAGGTGCCCAAAGATTTTCCAAGCGTAGCTTAGATGTGGCACAAGGCCGAAAGCATGGAGCATCCAGTGAGGCTCGAACTCACTTTTCACTAGTAACTGATCTAGCAAGACAAGCTTGCTAACCATTACACCACGTCGAGGTGCCCTAGTGATTTTCCAAGCATAGCTTAGATGTGGCACAAGGCCGAAAGTATGGGGCACCCAGTGAGGATCGAACTCACTACTTAGTCGTAATTGTTCTAGTGAGACAAGCATGCTAACCATTACACGGCCTCGGGTGCCCAAATACCATCAAATATATGCCTTTTTTGGATGCAGTCCTGCTTTTATGAATTCTTTCATTTTGTCCAGGACCTTTTTTTTACTCCACATTTTTGTGAACAATCTCTTTTATACCTGTGATCTTTTTTTTTTTTTTAATAAATGTGTCATTTTTGCTGTGTTAAGCAGGGAATCACAATTGGAAATGTATTTCATCCACACATTGTAGCAATTCCCATATCCAATCGTTTTCAAATGTCTTACAACACTCATGTGTGATAGGATATTATGTAGATACTCTGCATGTGTTGTGCGACCTGGAATATTTTTAATCAGTATTTTCAATTTGGTCATCAAAAACTGCAGGCCTGCCATAATATTCTTAGTTTTCATTTTCACTTCTGAACAATTAATGAGTGGTACTCTCAGCTATGGCACTATTTGCACAATCAGCACATCTCTTTTTAGCTGATTGTGCAGAATTTTTTTCCAGAAAAAAAAAAAACATAAAATGAGGATGCATTGAAATGTCACCTTTCAGAATATGTATATATGTCATAAATTTCAGTCATGTGTGAAACAAAATCATATGTTCAAACACCACCTATTGAAGAATACAATAAACATTTGATCATAATAATACATAGCTATTTATATAACTCATGAAATGATGGGTAGGATTTATTTAATACATACTCTGATGATTGTAGTATTTGCTGTATTTCTAGGGTGTATATCTGCATAACATACTACTCTAGAGGCAAGGTCCAATTTGGCTGCCATCACAAAACTTGTACTCTCTGCAAAGATAAAGGTCAATCATTGGTTTATCTCAGTCTGAGCCACTTCCCAAACGATTATTGATTTTTAAAAAAATTTTTTTTTGTTGAGGAGGGTGTTTTCAGCAACTTATAATTGCTTACAACATAAAGAAATTATAGCTGAAATCATATCCTAGAATTTAAATCTGCCCTTTAGTTAAATAAATACAGAAAGCAGCTCATATAGGATGATGATAATAGGTCCAACCACTAGTTTTACTTACTCCAGAGAAATTTCTCCTTGAATTCATATTTTTTTTATATTAAGGACCACTCTACAATCTCATGTAAAAAGGAAAGATGTTGCTATATCTGTTCATAGTCACTATATATATATATATTTATATATATATATATATAAAATATAGAGACCTGTAAAAAAAAATTTTCCTCCAGGTGCATTGTATTGAATGAAATGTCATTTGAAAGTACAGGCATGAAAATAAGATTGTTTTTGTTTGATATTTTAATATTCAACAAATTTTCTAAGATGGAAGGAACTACTCTCACCTGCCTTTATGAAAATTAATTCTCTGCTCTTCAAGTGCAGCTGGTATTTTGGGGAATGTCTTATGTATTTTGAGATATGATAAAAGGTTTGTGTAGTTTCAATTATATGCTCCCCCCGCCAAAAAAAAAAGAAAACATTTTTGTTTGTTTTCAGAAGGTATCAATTTTCATGCTTGATTAAGAACTAAATACTTAAAAATGAAACCCAAGAAAGAGATAGAAAAATAAATTAACATAATTTTTAGCCATCTATAGACACCTGTCTGTATCTCAATTTTCTGAGACATTTTCCACCTGAACTTGACTGATGATTGAACTGCAGAAATCTTGGCATGGTGAGAGAGGAGCAATAAAATGATATTCTGAGAGAGAAAAAAAAAAAAAGTATTTTAAGTTTTGCAATTCTGACTTCCTGTCACAGTACATCTTCATTGACCAAAATATCAAAGATGGCATATAATCATTTCCAGCCCAAATGTCACCGGTCAGATTATAACCCCCCCCCAAAAAAAAACAGCTTCAGGCATGGCTAGAAACACAAGTCTATATACACCCTACCATATAAAACCTACAGCATAACTTTAGCAGATATACATTAACTTACTGTACAACATTCCTTCAGTAGTCTTCTTGCAAAACTGGAGAGAGCTTTGGAGTTTATTTACCTAAAGCATATAAATTAATGAGGTTTTAGCCAAAAGGTGGACATGCAATCTTATTACAAGAATGTTTAACATTTGAATTATTTATAATCAGATCAGTGATTCTACCAAAAGCATTTCAGCTAAAAATGATCAATAATGAATTGATCTGATTAAACTTCTAAAAATAATTTGCATAATTTAGCTAATCCACAAAATTCTGTTTTTACCACAGATACACTGCCGAGCTTTACAATGTCCTTGTTTGTCTGGAGACCTTCCTTATATGCATCTTGCACATAGTAAACTTACATCAAATAATTTTCCAAGTGTAACCTATCACAAAAAATATACAGCAAACAGAAATCAAAACAATGACAGCTGAGGATACTAATTTGACTAATTCATAAAATAATGGTATTTAATCCTGAATTTTAGTCAGTGCATTTTAAAAATGACTAGAAAAATGTGCTGTGCAGAGAATCAGATATGCAAATTCTTTGAAACATGCAAAAGAACAAATACGGAAAAAAAAATCCTTGTGTTCATTTGGCACCAAAGCAATGAAATTTTAAAAAAAAAATTTTTTTTTTTTTTTTTTTTGCTGATTGAAAAATATTCTTTACATAATTTGTCATCATTGTGGTTGATATTAGCTGATGAAGCATTGGAACAACAAATATGGTAAGTGTACATTTATTGCCAGAAGATAATTTCAAAGCCTTAACAGGTATGAGGCCTCAACTATGGTGCATTCAGTGAATAACATGCAAAACTAACCACCACTTTATGGGAGCAATTAAAATGCCAACTGCTGTAGTATAGCACAAACTTACAAATGTAGGACATCTAGTAAGGACTGAACTCACTACAACTGTAGTAGTCTATGACTCCATTTTATTAACTCTTACTCTATAGAAATGTCAACAATGTGAAATTAGGTAAGCACTCCTTGCTTTTTGGTTATCAAGACTTAGTTGTATTTCAAAAACAGTTATTAGTGGTTTATACTGACCTACTTTGTATATATAACAGTGTTTCTTTGAGCAAGCTTTACAATTTTGCTGACTTTTGATAGGCTGTTGAAAATTACTCAAGCAAATATCCCCATAAAAGGTGCAATTGTTTCAAATTTTGTATATTTATAGTGGGATGTGTGCTTAATATTGCAACAATGTGAACAAAAATGAACATCTTAAGTAATTATCAAACCATTATTGTGTCTTACAGTTTCTATATCATCAGAAATATATAGTGGTGTGGGATGTCCATCTCTATGTAGTGGATTCTTCTACTGACTTAATAGAAAAAAAATATTCCTATTATTTTAAACTAGACATATAATAACAATCCATTTTCATCTTAAATTCTTTCAGCTTCAGGTAAATGAATGGTATGTCATTTTATAATTGCATTGTCTGTAAATATAAAAAGAAATTAGATATTGTCATTTTTTTTTTTGATGTCATGAGTAAGCTAGTAAAACCTCTAGAAAAAAGTTCCAAATATAATTTTTCTTTTTCTGCATTTATTGAAATGGATAAAACAATAATTCATGCAATTCTAAACTGGAAAGATTCTTCAAGGAATTACAAAAATATCTTGCAAGTAATATAATTAATCTTTTTACTTCTTCAGTGAAAAATCTTGTTAGAAATCAAGTTTACTAACAATTTAACATTCAGCAATGGCCATATTCTCACATATGCACATGCGCGCACACATACACACACATATATATATGGGAAAAGTTTATTTGTGACATGTTTCGTCCTGAATATATATATATGACATTGTAGAAATAGGAACTGACACTGCTTGGTGACTGTTTAACACCTCTGCAATGTTTGAACCAAATGCCACTACTAATTTTGTTGGTTCTATAAAGTCATTGGAGGATTAAGAAAAATTGGGGAGAGAGAAAATTGGCCTTTCCCAGTTCTTTTGTCTAAGGCCAATTAATCAGGATTAATTATTGTCATGACCTGTAGATTGCTTATTCATTCATTGTTGTTCTGTGCTTTGAGTTCAATGAAAACTGTCTTGAAATTCCAGGCTTCAAAGTTTGCAAACTTTCACTAACAAATTCCTTTAGACTGATCTTTTACCAGTGGATGTTAGTTTTGATTGCATCTTTGGTTGGCCTTCTGCCAACAAGTGTCTGAGATATCACAGCCTGTCCATCAGACTTGTACCTCCAGATTGCTGATGTATTGATGATGAATTTTTAAAATAGACCTATGCATTGAAAATTTATATTGGACAAATAATCATTGCACTGAGGCAATCCCACTCTGTTACAACTTGGGAAATCCAGACTGCAGTAGATGACTAGGACTTTGTGTCATGTCCATGTTCTGATTCACTCCACAGCACTTGCTGACACCACCTCCTCCATGGCAGTTGAATCTGTAGAAGATCTCATCTGCCAAGACTGTCAGCTGTATTGCATGTGGAGACTGAGCCGAAATTATCAAGGGTTTTTGCCCACTAGTTGAAGCACTTTATTTGGGTGTAACCACTATTGCATGCAAACAGCTATTTGGAGCCACAGTTCAGAGTTGGCTATTAGGTGCAAATTAACATGAATGAACTACTCCCAAAGGAGTACAACTGTTTCTCTATTGGGGGTGATATCCCTCTCCAACACTCCAAACAAGGCCCCTCTACCAAATGATTGCTTATATATATATATATATATATATATATATATAAAAAGCAATATTTCAATATTTGGTTCTAAGTTTTGATATTTGGAATATAACATAGTGAGAATTTGTTTGTGTCTGCATTTGATAATGAGCTCTGATTTTGTATTTAGGAATTTATCTTGTTCTTATTTTCCATGTTATGTTTTACTTTGTGTTTTCATACATGCTTCAATCACATTATGCTGGTTGCATATTTTCTGCTGTTAAAAGATATTTTGTGTGAGTAGCTTCTCTGTTCCCAGAGACCTGTTATTCCTTTATAAATTTTTTTTTTTTCTGAATTTCTTTTGGATTCTGCCATAGATTCATAAATTACATTATTTTGTAGTGTTGATTGCCATGTCCATACTGTCTACATCTATAAACACTATCTCTAACATTAAGCACTCTCTCCTGGAAATATTGCAAATTTAAAATGAACATAAAAATATACAAGAAAACCACTCAATAACTATGAATGAAAGTATCAGTAATAAGATGCTTTATAAGTAGAGAATGTTTATCGCAGTTACCTCATTCTTTCCTCAGATTTATTCGACAAGATAACTGCAGCAAAGGTGGCTAGTTTCTTAACATTGTGAAATAAATTCAACTCAGAACTCCATTTTAAGAAGCAGTATTAAACTAAGAATAGTTAGAGGTGAAATCGCAATATGTCTGATTTCAGATCTAAAGGATGTATATTCAAATATTCCCTATCATCCCCACATTAATCTTGCAAGCCAATGTTAATAAGCGCAAACTTTTTTTTAGTATCACAGTAGGAATGGAGCTCCACAGCTTCCTTTTCTTTAATATCTAAACTCTGCATTGTTCTAACTGATATTGGAAAAGAAAGTGAAGTCTTCTGTTGCATTTTTTTTATGGCTTTGATTTCAGAGTTATTATTCTCCTAGATCGGATTCTCTAGATTTAGTTGGAAACCATTCAGTTACACCAATGACGGTAGAGAATATCTGCAGTATACTCTTTCCTCTCAAGTAAATATGTAGGATGCTTATTAAAATTTTAAAAACTAAAAGCTCATCCCTACATATTAGCATTTTATTTGAATCCCTCCATTTATTAAAAATTCTATGATAGCAAACAGTGCATGTTGTGAAAAATTAATGTATATTAACCTTGATTATGTATTAATAGTATATTCTATTATAATAGAACTCTTATCAGCACACCCAGTTTTAATTAGTAACCAACTATCTGTCACATAAATTTTTACCCACTAATTGAGATTGTGACTAGTTGGGTATGGTGATGTTTTCATAATACATGGTAATAATATTTTGTTATTTTAAATGACAAAGATTCCAATGGTTGTTAATAGCATCATCTTATTGGCAGTGCTGGATTTACATATGGGCTAGTTTGTGCTGCAAAAACTAAAAAAAAAAATATAAAGATATAAGAACAGAGGAGATATGTTTATTTTCTGATTTAATGGGGCTACTTTGAACTAATTTGAAACAACTTAGATTATTTGTTCCCCTCTAGTTGGAGTGTTTTTTTAAAATTTGAAGGGGTCCCATTTAAATTTTGATGCATTTTTTCTTATATTTTTGATGTAGCTTCATCTAAAAATATTTTTTTTAGAGATACAGTCAACATATGTAATAAAAGGGTGCCCCAAATTCTATTAGCATAGGGGCCTCTTAAAGCCTAAATCTAACCCTGCCCATTGGTTAGTGGCATGGTTGGTAAAGAACTCAACTTCTCAGCAGTAAGTCCTAGACTGAGAATATACTTATACATAGTCCAAACCTACATTTTAAAATGCAAATTTCAGTGTCCCTCCCCTTATACACTGACATATAAGGAATTTCATATTTTTGCCTGAACAAAATTATGGATCAGTATTTCAAATGCTGATTTTAATGTTGACAATTCCTCATCACTAGAGACATTTAAAAAAAAAAAAAAAAAATAAATAAATAATCTTCATATGTGTTGAACTGAAAGCAAATCCAGTTTTAATAAAAATTCAGTATTATAGGCTTCTCAAAAAAATCTGTTATTGATTAAACATTTATAAAAATTTCTACCTATAAGCCATTTATATCCACTGCCCCATTTTTGGATTAACGGATAAGCAAGAACTATTGAAGAGAAGTTTATTTTCCCATTTTTTAAAAAAAATATATCTACACAGCAGAGAAGAGTGTATGGAGAAACAAAAAGGAAGGGTTTTACATATAATATGGAGATACTCCTGTGTCTGGAAAAGCCATATTTAGGACTCCAGATTCAAGTGGGCTGGATTCATCTACAATGTTCCAAGTGAGGATATATTCCATAAAGGGGAAATGGTGAGTCTTGGGTTTTTCTAAATTGAGGATTGCAAGCTGGAGTTTCTTTCCATATCTGGAAAAGATATATTTCCAAAGGGAAACAGCACCATGGACTTGTAAACTGTAGCATTTAGATAAAAAATTGTATTTATTGTAAAAAACATTTTATTAAATAATCTCTGTCATTGTTAATGCACTTAGTTTGGTGGTGAATATTAATCAGTTGATCAAACATTACATGTTAGATTACAAACTTATTGATGCACTTTTATATATGCAGGACATTTAGTGTAGATAATCTCTTTAATCATTTATCTTGTAAACCGTTGTTTGTCTAAGATTTCAATTTCCACAGGGGTTAACCTTTTCTTGTCGACAGTCATATACAATACAGTGGTCTTTGACTTAATGACAGTTCCATTCCTTCGTTGTGTCATAATATAATTTTCCATAAATATGCACTCACCAACAATCCAATATGGCATATATTCAGGAACTAAGGCATGCCACCTTCTTCACTCTAGCACATATGACAATGTATTCTTTTGCTGCAGCATATGTATGAAACAAGATTAATGAAGATTGTGTTGTAACCATGAAGTATTGTAGGTTGGAACTGTCGTAACCTGGGGACTTACTTTATAGTAATTCATTCGAATTAGTAGTTGCAACATTCCAATCAATATGCTCTCCAGCATTTCTCAGATATGTCACATTCGATAACATTCAGTAATGTTGAATAAAATCTAGGTTATACTTTTTATGTATGCCAGCACACCAGTCTAAAATAATAATGTAACTGCTAAGGGATATTCTAACAGCAATCTATGCTAGTGTTAAAAATACACTAATGTATACCACATAATTTTACCATAAATACAAGAAGTATGAATGTCATATTTAACCTTGTATATGACAATGAATGCTGGACAATTTCCCCACAGATGAAGATGAGATTTAGAGTTGTGATTCTACAGAAGGATGCTGAGAATATCATGGAGAAAATATATGAGTAATGAGGAGGCTTTAAAGAAAATTGAAAGATACTTTCACATACAATCAGAATGAGACAGTTGAAATTTCTGGGATACATAATGAGGATGGAAGACTTGAAGAATTTAACACTCACAAGACAGTGAAGACAAGGGGGGGGAACCAGAATAGCTTTATCTAATGAGTTTATGTAAATTGATGGCAGGGTATGGACTGAGATGGATTCTAATACTTAGTGCTACAATGGAGAGGAGAGGAGAGGAAGATATGGATGACCATGACTGATCACGTCCAGAAAGGACATGGTACAAAAGTATAACCTCGTATTATCTCTGTAATGACAAAGTACATATGTATATGTATAAAATGCTATTAAGGAAACAGATGACATTATGTAAGGTTTCAAATATCCATGGTAAAGTGAATGTGCTAATAGATTTAATTTTATTTACTAAAATAAGTATCATATAACAATTTCTAATGGTAGCTCTAATAAAATCATAGATGTCATTATGTAAGGGTTCAAATATCCATGATAGCAGTGAAAGTGTTAATAAATGTCTTTATCAAAATAAAGGATAAGTAGTCTTTTGTAGCAGTTTCTAATGCTATCTCTAACAAAAACAGAAGGTATGATGTGAGATTGTTTTAACCCTTTTTAAACTGAATGTGTGAGGAAGCACTGAAAAGTTTTCACATTGAACCACTTCCTAAACACCAGAATTTTTTAATCCCTTTTCAGTCTGGCCAAGAACTCTTTCACAGTTCCTAAATTTTAGCAGATAACAAATTGAATTTAAATTTGTCTACACCTTCTCTATACAATATATATATTCTGGTAGGATTATGTTCAAGCTATTGGTGGAGGCATTTTTACTCCTGAGTATCTGGTTTAGGTTATTTTAATGGAAAAATAAAATTACTGAAAATGCAAGATATATTTTTAATGTATTTAATCTTATACATATAATATAGAATTAAAATATATGAAAAAAAAGTATAAAGTGCAATAAAAAAAGGAAATGAATGACAAGGTGGAAACGCTTTGTGTAATCTATTTCGACTTCTAGAAGGTGATATATTTGTTGATGGAATTACATATGTTTAGGAAGGAGTGGGGAGGTATAAAGTATCGTTTATGATTATACACCAATAGGAAATGCTGAAAATGTTGAGATTTTAAATTTAAATCTTTTTTTATTAGCCTAAATGTCCTTCATGAGGATGAAATGTGTTACACAGAATTTTTAACCTTTTGTTCTTCATTTTCTTAACATTGTTCTGATATATAGAAATTTATACAAACACACACTAAAAATATATCAAGTTCATTACATTCACTTACATGCCTGGGGAAGGTATGAATCCATATTTTCTCCCCCACAGCCATGGGTAAATAGCAGGACAGACTGGGTTCTATAGCCTTGGGTAGCTAATGGTCTAGAGGAAGAACAACTCTGAATTCAAAACCTGCAGAGGCTTGAGAACCTTGTGGCATACTGTGCATGAGTTCTCTGTATTTGGAGTTTCCAAAAACTGGTTGGTTCTGCACAAGCCTTCGCCATTATAATCAAATGAAATGTGTGGTTAGTCTGGCTGTTGGTTCTAAGAACTGAGCGACTTAACCCTCATACATTGAAAATGACAAGAGAGTCCGGTATATATATATATATATATATATATATATATAAAATGTTAATAGGCTTGAATCAGACCAAGAAACAGTAGTATTAAAAAGTGCTCAATACATATGCAGATAAAATAAAAATAACATATAGTGCTTTTAAATTTATAAAGGAGATCAGTTGAATTTGCTACCTTGGTTTCAACCTTAATTTTTTAAAGTATATATATATATATATATATATATATATATATATATATATACACACACACACACACACACTATTACTACAAAATGTACAATTACTTAGTAACATTAAAAGGACAAATATTTAATGTAAAAGAAAAAAAAATAATATAACCACACATTGATTTTGAATAATAAGAAAGATGTGACACCCCCTCTACAATTTTTAATGCATAGTGGAAGATGGTAATATGACTCCAAACCTAAAATGGAGAATATTAGCCTAAAAACAAAGGCATAGAGGGGGAGAGGAGTAAGGCGTGACCATTGCCTAAAAGAGAAAGTAATGATTTGGCAAAGAATAAATGACAAAAAGTTAAATCAAAGAAATGATACTGATAACAACCTGCAGGCACAAGAAAAATACATAGTAAAGGATATACATCTCTGAGGTAAGCTGCATATTTAAATCCAAAGGACCAATGGAATAAGCATAATATAAATTTGCCCCAATTGATGCAGTTCTAGTAATTAATATTCCCACCTGAAGATAGCTTCTTGTCCAAAAATCTGAATCATTGTACAGATTGGCATAATTTTATTATTATATGAACTTATTGACTGAAACCAGAAATCTTCCTAATACCACTCATCACAATCAAATGGTCTGATAAATTTATTGAAATCAGCTATCATATTTATACTCCACAAAACAAATGCTAATCATAGAAAATAGCATATATATATATATATATATATATATATATGGTGTGGCAGAAATGTTTTCTACATAATGGTAAGACCTTAGTGACAATGGTGATTTCATCTAGGTAATGTCTTACCATTCATCATCATCATGGGCACCCGCTCGCATCAGGATCAGGGTCATCTCTCCCTTTTCCTTTTTCTCACCTGGTGGTAGTAGCAGAGATGGCTCTGAATCAAAGAGTTTGAAGAGGCCATTTGCATGAATGGAAAAGTTCACAAATTTTAGCCAGAAGCACCACCCTTGTAGTTCAATACACCAGCCCAACTGTCACTGCCTTTTTCCGCTGATTTGGCTGTTGAAATCCCGTAGATCTTTGCCTATTCCACTGTTGGGTTCTTTGGGGGTTGGTCAAGTTCAGTCTGGTCCTTCCTCTTTGAGCTTACTGCCATTATATGGGAGGTATTTCTGTTACACTCTGTATGTGTGTGTATGTATGTATAGATATATATATACACACACACACTTCAAATGATTAAAAATAAATCTTAATACTACTTTAGAAATAAATATAGTGGAATATTGTATGTATGTATGTATGTATATATATATATATATAGAGAGAGAGAGAGAGAGACTATGATATATAAATTCTATATAAATGATGAGTAACTGAATGGCAAAACAGAAAAATTCTATGTGACATTTTTCATCATTCAGAATGGATTTCTTCAGACAAATGATTTTATTCATCAGTTTATATATATGTAGTGGGGACATGAAATATATTCAAATGTTGGTTATAATTATAGATTGAGAAAAACAAGGAAACACAATGATGCTTCACTTTAAATTTAAATTTACATGCACAACCTATAGCTGTCCTCATTATGAATTTACTATTAGACAAAAGTCATTCCCTTATTTATTAGATAGAATCTTCAATGATCTATACCGGAAATTATAGCTGTCCTCTTTATGAATTTACTATTAGACAAAAGTCATTCCCTTATTTATTAGATAGAATCTTCAATGATCTATACCGGAAATCTTATATTTTTTTAACATTTTTACGACTTATTTATTTAGTAATTTAGCATTTGTATAATCATAATTAAGTTGCCTTGTCAGAAAACTTCCTTTCTGTTCATGACTTAATAGATTCATTCAAATAAAGCCTTCCATCTTGATTTCTCTAACACATTACATGTGACAAAATACAAAAATATTAAGTTGAAACTTCTAATTGTTCTTTAGGTGCTCAGAATAAGGTGGCAAGGAGAAATATCATCTCATAATTTGACTACAGTGCTAAATCTGTCCACCTTTTCATTATCCTTGGTTTTAAACTTGTCTTAACTTTAGATTCTGTTCCCTTTTTGTCCTGTAAAACTAGCATGTCTAATAATTCTCTTCTTTCTCTGTTTCTATTCCTCCCGATACTTTGCTGCCTTCTTTTCTCTCTTAATACTTTGGCTTGTAGTCAGTCTGATTTTTAAATTTCTCTTCTTTTTTGATGTTAATTCTTTCCCCAATCCTCAAAAAATCCTGCTTTTCCTTCTTATCTCAATAACTTGTAACTGATTCTATTAAATCCAGTATACATGACTCTAAAACTGGGATGGCTAAGGGGATTCACTTATCCTTATTTTTTTGCAAATGACATCAACTAATTGAATTCATCTGGTCAAATCTCTAGAACATTCCAGACCATAAGTCTCACTCTGTGGATCATAAAACGTCTTGTAATCTTTGTTAAAGATTTGTAGGTATTTAAGAACTCAACCTGAGAGGAGGTGAGTTTTTTCCCCTTTATTTATACGTTAAAACTTAATTACTCATCTGAATTAACCATTGTTACTAGGACTTTCATCTTCTGTTTACTCTTGCAGGTTCATGTTAGCACAAAAAGTTGTGCATACCATGTCCCAATTCAGTGAGATAGGATACAATGGGCGCTAAGGGAAAATAAAAACTCTGGGGATATTGATAAATATATCAAAAGTTAGCAATATCTCAATGAGCTACTACCTTCCTAAATCTTAAAATTATGATAGTCAAAAAAATATATATATAGAGAGAGAGACAGAGAGAGATAATAGAATTATTTATGCCTGTATGCTCCATGACCCAGAATTTTATGCTTGAAGCAATCTTCATGTGGGAATAATAATTACTAACTCATATATATATATATAATAAAAAAGACCCCCCGCCAAAAAAAAAAGAATGGCAATAGCACAAACTGTCACATGAACATGTGGCATTTGAAAATGATGAAACTGATGTATGACAAACAAAACCTCTCTGATAATGGCTTATGAAAGCTGAAAATATTCAGACATTGGACAATTTAAACCTTCACCAGAAACCAGAAAAATGGTTTGAAATATAAGAAAAATAAAAAAATAATTTTTAACAAGGAAATTTTTTTAATCTTAACTAAACTTGTATGAATGAAAAATTGCTACCCAAATACAGACAGAATCATATCATTGTCCATAGTTTAATAATAAAAAAAAAATATTTATTTTATAAAACAAAAAAACAAACTATTTTTCAATATAATCATTCTTGTAAATACAGTTTAATCAGTGGTAAATATTAATTATATAGACTGAACAGCATATAGTGAAAATTATAAATTAAAATACAGCTAAGTTTGTAGCCTGATATATATAACAGGTCAGGTTATCTGCTTATTGAGTCCCCTACACACACACTAATTATACATGTGAAAACTCAGCATCATAAGGTAGTACCTAGAGGACTATAGATTTCTTAACCTTCAAAAATCTGCCTGATACATACTCTGAATCCATCCTAAAAATTCAGAATGTGAAATTAATAAATTATAAATACTTCGAATAGCTCGGTGTATGGATCAATTATAACAAATTTAGTATAGGAGATAAGGAAATTGAACATAGTATAAAGTGCAGTAGTTTTGTCCAACAGTGCAAAATGCTACAAAAAATAACAAATTATGTTATTAAATAACCCTGTCAGATTTAGACTCTCATATGGATGTCTTACATGGCATCCAACCAATTCATTTAAGCTATCATCTATATACAACTGTTTTCTCAGATCAATGATTAAAAATGGCCTCAAGTGAATTCATTAGTTCTTAAAGACAATCCTTCATCAAATTTCATAGACTGGTGCTACAAAATTGTAAAGAATATTAGCAAATAACAAAACCACATTACTTGTAGACTTGCAACAGCAGCAACAATTAAAATGGATAGTATATGTATCAAAAGAGGAAAATAATGTTATAATCCTAATGTTGACTTTCTATCTTAAACTTTTGTTTAAGGTAACATGGAACTCTAGTAAGAGTGATAACAGTTAATGGTCTCAACAAGCCTATTTTCAGAATAAAATTGTTTTAAGAGAAAGATTTTTTTTTTTTTTATAAATTTCAACTGTCAGTAATGTTGTTTGGTCAATGAATGCTAAATATTTCCTGTAAGAATACAGCTAATCATATGAATGTTTCAGAGCCTGTAATAGAAACTTGCAAATGTTGAGCTCACCTTGGCTATTCTTGACTGAGTTTACAGGTCAATTTTGATGTCTTCAGAGAAAACAGAGCTGAGATAAGCGAAAGCATCAACTGTTTCCAATGATTTGACTAGGGATGGATTGTCACACTTTGGCTGGCAAGGAAGCTCAGTCTTTTAAATGCTGAATATTAGTCCAAAGTCTTTTGAGGCTTCTATGAAACTGTCAAAGATAGACTGAATGTTATACAATGTATGAACTACAAGAGGATAGTCATCAGCAAAAAAGAGCTCCATTTTAGTTTTGGTATTAAATTTCAAACTATTGGGTTCCTTTTTGATCGCACTTGCATGGAATATATTCCAGTATAGTTAGCTTCGGTCTTAATTGTTGCTTCATCTGCTGTTTGTGTTTGGTGGGTAGAAGGTATGTGTTCATTGTCCAGGCTTTCTGGAGGGACTGAATTCCACTTCTCACCCCGAGGAAGGCTAGCAGGGAAAAGGGAGATAGAGTCCGTAAAGTTGGCATAATACTCCAGAAGTGTTGTAATTGGTCTATGTTAGCCAATGGACATCTTTCTTGTCATTTTTGGGTGACTGAAGTTGTCCATGTGACTCTTACTAGTTATATATTTTTTATCATCTCCCTTCCAGAGTTTACATTATATTTTGCCTTTTTTTTTTCAATTGATTTTATTTGAATTATGCCATATGTTTGTAAATCTAACATATCCATAATCAATTTTTAGTTAGAGCTGTGTTATTTCATTCCTATGTCAGCTAGATGTTTTTATTTGCTTCTTCCTCAATTGCCATTCATAGCATGACATAGGAAATGGGTTAACATTAATTTTAAATTTATTTGAGAAACCATTTATATTGATATTACTTCACAACATTATTCAGCTACTATTCAGGCAAAAGTAATAAAATTGAGCAACCACTTAATATTATCCAATTTGTCTAAATGTTTGAATATTCAACACATAGATGAATAGAAATAAGAAGCTGAGTAAAGTGAGATAGAAATAGCAAGTTTGGCAACTTGAACATATGTATGTATGTGTGTTAAAGTTCTTAGAATATATTATAGAGAAGACAAATTGAATAAAACAATCAGAAAATACTACTTAGTCCTTGGCAATGCGTTTCATCATTCGACTTTATCAAGGCAAGTGATGATAAACAAAAGCGAAATGTGTAGTTACATGAAATTCAAATATATATATATATTAGTCAATAAATATAAAGTTATATATAACTTTATATATATATATATATATAAAAATTATGGACATTTCAAAACTTAGTAACCTCACCTAATGCCTATATTGTTAAATTTAAATTATAGAGTACATAACTGCATAACCTTAACATTTCTCACTTAACAGTTAAAAAATTTTAACTTTCAGATGAACTTAGGAAAAAACAACACCCTGATGATGACTTTGTGCTAATGTCGAAAGTACTTAGAATAAATGAATATGTAGCAACATGGTAATTTTCTCTCTTCCTTTAATAAGAATACTAAGAAGCTTGTCCATGAATATGAGAGGATCCTGTTGAAACAAGTAGACAAAACTTGTCTAAATTATTCAATGAGACATGTCTTTTATAATATATATATTTGCAATACTGTCCTCTTGGTAACTCGAACCACTCTGTGGTAGCTATTGATCTTTCCTTCCGGGCATCTATTAAACAGGAACCATCTATTAAACAGGAACCCTCTATCCATAAGACCTCTTTCTGTTACCAGCATGCTGATTGGGACTAATTTCGGGATTTTTTTGTGACACCATTTGGACTGACATCTTCAGCCTCCCAATTGAAAATTGTGCCACTGAGTTTTCTTCTTGGCCAGGGACACTTTCATTCCTTCTCAGAAATACCAGGTGAAACCACAATCCTCTACATGGTTAACATCAGCATGCTTTTCCTGTGTGATGGCTCTCAACATAACAGGTGCCTATTTGTTTCTGCTTGTAATAAATGTAAGCGAATCCTCGAAGGAGCTAAGTCCCTATTTGCTGAGAAAATAAGGCACCACATAGCCTCTAAAAACTTTGGCTCTCATGATTCCTTACATCTCTGTAATAGGGTACTAAGTAAATGCAAGGTGTCTATCTATCTCTCTCTTCAATCGATTTGAGGTGTTATCATCCTCTGCTGATAAAGCTGAATGTTTTGCTTGTAAATTCTCCTCAAACTCTACTCTTGACTCATATGGAGTATCCCTGCTTAACTTCTCACTTAGAACTGATTCTCTGTTGAGTGATATGCATATAATCCATTCCATGGTTTCTGCTATTATCTCTAAACTTGATTCCCCACAAAGCATGTGGACCTGATTGTTATCCTTATAATAATCATTAATAAGTGTACTCCCAAACTGCCTCCTGCTTTCCTGCCTAGTGGAAGTCATCATCTGTTGTCCCACCTTTTAAGAACTCTGACCCATCCATCTATCAGCCTACCTCTTTTTGGGAAACTCCTAGAGGCCCTAATCAATGCTGAATTGGTTCATAAAATCTCATCACAGGGCCTTTTCTCAGACAAGCAATACATTTTTCGTTTCTCCAGGTCAACTGCTGATGTACTAACAATAACTCCAGAAAGAGTCTATCATGCTCTAGATGAAAACAGTGAAGCCCAGGTTGTAGCATTGGACATCTCAAAAGACATTGACAGGGTCTGGCATTCAGGTCTTCTCCACAAGCTGAAATGTTATGTTATCTCTGTGCACATTTTTGAGCTGATCATGAAATGAAAGTTGTCCTGAACAGCTATTCATCTATATCTTTTCATACTAACCTGGGTATCGCCCAGGGCTCCATCCTTGGTCCTACACTGTTTTTAATCTTTATTAAAATCTTCCTGATGACATCAGCTCTCAACTTGGCATCTACTCGGGCTAATGTTCCCAGCCGACATGAAGTGGAAAGATTACATTGAATCCATTGCTAGGTCAGCTGCTAAGAAAGTTGGGTTCACTGTGTCAGGCGAGAACATTTTTCTCTCTGGAATCTAATCTTGCATATCTACCATTCATCCATGCTTAGAATATTGCTGCCATATATGGTCCAGTGACCCTGTTATTTACCTGAAGCTCCTTGATAAGATCCAAAGAAGAACAAGTAATATTATTGTCTGATCTGGTGGCTTCACTTCAGTTACTTGTCCACCACCATAAGGTTGCCTCTCTGTGCCTTTTTTTATAAATACCTTCATAGTAATTGTTCAGATGAGCTCTTTGCTATGGTACCTAGACTGTATGAATTTAATACTAGACTGGTGGCAAAATCTCATCAATTTACAGTTGAGCTAACTAGATGTAGCCATAACTTCTATGCTAACAGTTTCTTTTCTCACTCTTCTCGCTGTAGAACTCCCTTCCAGTTCCATGTTTTCCAGCCAATTTTAATCTGAAAAATTTAAATGCAATGTCAATCACTATCTACTGTCCTCCTGATTGCTCTTTTCTCTTTCTACACATTACTGATGTTTCTGTACCTAATTCCTCCACACCCTGTAATCCCTTGCATAAAACAAATATATATATATATATGTCAATAAATATATATAACAAAATTTTTTATGTTCCTACCAAATCCACGTTCTTCTGCCAGACACAAAACTAGTAGAAACAGCATGTCACTATAACAGGCACAAAATTACAAAACAAGAGGAACACTGCATAAAATTTTAAAAATTGAAAAACATTTATTTTAAAATGGTACAAATACAAATTTCTTTTTGTGCACCTGTGGATAATTTTCTGGGGTTACAAAAAGGGGGACAGCAATCAGATATAAGGAAATAAAGTGTTTCAATTTTTAGGAAAAGACATGGATTCAAAGACAAAAAAATATATTCCACCCTTTAAAAATGGAAAAAAAAGGAAAAAACTTAGAGGAAGCAAAAAATATTGCAGAAGACAATATACAAAATGCACCCACTTCCATTCTTAACTGAACACTCAATAATAGGATGTCTAAGTTTGAAGGGGCTTTCGTGTTTTCACAAGTTTTCAGGAGGGCACAATTCAACAAATAATTTTGGCAGTCAACCACTTGAGCCAAAAGGGCCATAAAAATATAAGAATTTTTAAACAAACCGTTTGGTATTCAGTAAAGTACATGTCTCTCCAAAAATGTGTATTAAAAAAACATCTTAGATGATTGTACATTTACAATCTGAACATTTTTTAAAATAATAAAAAGAAATTTTATATTATATATATATATATATATATATATATATATATCATCCACAGACTGTTTCATCAGTGTGGCTAGACAACCGATTGCCTCAAGCTGGGATCGAAACCTGATTTGGCATCAGTCGGAGACTTTACCCCTGAGCTATCAGTCTCCTGTTGAGAGGAATGCTAATTTTTATGTACTTATTCTTTGAATAAACATGCCAATGACTGAAGGGCTCAATTCATGGGAGAATTTTTGCAACATAGCAATAGTTTTTATATATATATATATATATATATATATATATATATATATAAAATTTAACCCCAAGCAAGACACAAAAGGTTACAGGGAGTGTAAAAGTTAGAAAGAAACATTGCTAAGGATTGAGAACAAAAGAAGGAGGACAGTAAATAGTGATTGACATTGCATTTAAATTTTTGCAGATTAAAGGTGTCTGGAAAGC
This sequence comes from Acanthosepion pharaonis, assembly GCA_903632075.3. Taxonomy (NCBI): domain Eukaryota; kingdom Metazoa; phylum Mollusca; class Cephalopoda; order Sepiida; family Sepiidae; genus Acanthosepion; species Acanthosepion pharaonis. Next base: position 18,727 of record CAHIKZ030002916.1, on the reverse strand, counting down.
ATGGAGCCAGAAAAATTTCCATGAGCGAGAAAAGCAAAAAAAAAAACTGTTAGGATAGAATTTATGGCTACATCTAGACACTTCAACTGTAAATTGATGAGTCTTCATCACCAGTCTAGTACTGTGTTGAAATACAATGAGTCTAAGCACCATAACGAAGAGCTCTCTCTCTCTCTCTATATATATATAATAAATATAATAAAAAATATAAATATAATAAATATATATATATATATATATATATATATATATATATACACACACACAAATACTAGCAAAATGTACCCAGCGTTGTCCGGAATACACATGGCTGCAATTGCATAACCGCACCCCCTGTATAGAAATGTCTGTGTCTCTGTTTGCATGTATCATCCGTTAGTATACTAAACTACTCCCCCATCTCATTTTTTTACGGTAAGTCCTTCGAAAGCGTTTGTTTGTTCTTAATAGAATAATTCCGTCGATAAAATCTTGTGTGGTCGTTGCTCGGGGTTAGATTGTTTCAATGTTTTAGATATTCAGTAAATTTCCTATGGCCGTAATAACTTTAAAATAGTATGGCATTGTTCACAAATCTAATAATGAAACAAAAAACGCCCCTCTCCGTCTTCGCACGTTTACTGTAAAGCTGGGGTTAATAAGTTCTTCGGGAATTTTTCCCTTTTAACGCTTCAATAATCCTTCTCAAATAAGTTTTGTATCAAAGGTTGTACGAATGCCAATTTAGGATGGAATCATATGAAGAAACTATTGACTAAATGGCAAAAGCCGATTTGGGATCTAGTTTGTCACAAATTTCGTCCACTTAACTGAAATAATCTAAACCAAACGTTCATGCAAAACATTTTGTGTGTCAAATGTAATTTACATGGCAATTTTGGAAAATGTCAGATGAAAAACCAGGGAATTATGGCTGAAAAACGGGTTTTTTGAATAGTTTTTCGTTATGCGAGCTGGACTAAAACCACACTATCTTATTTCTTGCATAGTGGCAAATTTTTTGCAACATATTTGAAGAAAATCGGATAAAAAATGAGGAAGTTATTCAAGTTTTTATTTTAAGTAGTACAAAAAACCCGATTTGTTCAGTTTCTTGCAATTTTTTGTGTGAAGCCAATATAACAGGAAAACTACCAAGCAGTCTACATTAAGCTCATAACATCAGCTGATGTTTTGCATTAAGTGCAAAGAACATCAACTCATCCAGTAAAAATTTTGTTCGCGTGTAACTTTGCCTTGGTTTTTTGCAAAAAGTTGTATCCACCTTCAGTTTTATCGATTTTTCTGCCAAACACTCCTGGAGATCGAAAAGTTGATCTTGACCTAACTTGGAAAATTTGCGACATTTGTGGACACTTTCATCGAAATTAGTCGAGAAATGTGGACGTGCATAAATAACACACACACACCTCCTGATTTTATATATATATATATATATATATAAAGCATGTTTATATATAACAAATACATGTTATAAACCGCTACATAAATGCAATCATGTTTCAGCACTGTATGTGTTTCTTTAGGCGGCTGTGATCAACTGGTTTAAAAACAGCAATACCCTCAATGGGATGGGGTGAGCGGAAACAAAACCCCCTAAAATTCTAACATGCTATCGACCTCGATTAACTAATCAGACGGCGGACCTATGATAAATTCGAAGTTAACTTCCGTGTTGAATTTCTGTTGGCCGTACAAGTTATTTAGAATCCCACCTCGATGTGAATAGGGTGTCAAGTTCATAGCATTCTTTCGTCTTAACTCAATAATAATTGTTAATAAATATTATTATTAAACTCTACTCTGTATTGTACCCTTTTTAAGAATATAATGTTTAGACACTGGTACTGACCTATCTTACACTTGGAGATTATATATATATATATATATATCACTTTATATTTATTGATCCATTTATATTTTCTTGTATTTTCAATTTTCCTTAAAACTTCCTTGTTAATTGTTCTGTCCATGTTATTCTCAGCATTTGTCGGTACAACAGCATTTCTTAATCTGTGAGGAGATTACCCAGCATCCAATACCATAGGTGATAAAATAGTAAATAATGGTTTAGCACTCTTTTCTTTGTTTCTTATTGTTATATCGTGCATATGGACTATAATGAGTATGTCCCAATCCTTCTAAATACAGTGGAATACACTGTTGATTCACTGTGGTCTTGTGTTGGTCTTGTGTGCTTGTCAAACTCTCTGCCCCCAGGCGAGGCTATGTTGAAGGACAGAGTCTCGTCTCGAGAGACAGCTACCCGACCCATTTTTTTATGGGGTCTACAGGGATTTTTTGACCGAGTCTACGGGCTCGGATACCCCACAATAAACTTGGTCTTGTGCCGCATCCGGCCGCGTGGGGCGGTAGGTGAATAGCTCACTGTGGTCTTTGTGGGGGCGGTTAGTGAATACTGTACGTGGTCTAGAGTTGGAGATTCGTCTCCAGCTGTGCTTGTCAAACTCTCCGGACAGAGAGGCTCTCCAGACGAGGCTATGTCGAAGAGCAGAGTCTCGTCTGGGGATTGTAGACAGCTACCCGACCCCGTGTATACGGGATCTATGGGGATTTTTGCCCAAGCCTACGGGCTCGGTTCACTCCACATTAAATCCAGCCTTGTACCGCATCTGACCGCGTGGGGAGGTTAGTGAATATCTTCACTGTGGGATTTCACTTCTAGCTCACCACTAGCTTTTGATTACTTACTACACGCCGCTGGCGAATCTTATATGTTGTTCCTGTTATAAATATTATCGTTCATTTCCGACCTTCGTTTTGGTTATTATTATTATTCATAACCTTTTCCTACGTTACAACACATGGTATTTTCAATCTCTTCATACTTTTGCTTCTGATTGGCATCTTTCACTATTTCTGTGCACCTTCAGACTTTCCCCCGTTGTTTGTTAGTTCACTATCCAGTTAGTTAAATTTACGTCCCTACTATATAGTTCACAACTCGGGTTGTCTCTTTTGCTGACAACCATGCACTTTGTTTTATAGTCTTTTCTTTCTTTCTTTGTTTAACAGTTCTTTCGGTTTTCTTTCTTAGTCTGAAAGAACACCGTGTCATTTGCTTATCTTATACTGTCTACATTATGTCCAGAGATATTACATCTGGGGGTTCTCTTAAGATCATCTCCCAGTACTTGTCGAATAAATCTGGTAAGAAAACACCTCCTTGTCGCACTCCATTCTTTTTATGCATTCTTTTATGAATCCGAAGTAAAAAAATTCAGAATGTGGAATCTATAAACACTTCAGATACCTTGGTGCATGGATCAGCTATAACAAATTTAGCATAGGAGGTAATGAAATTGAACATCGGTGGCGCTACCATGGGGATACATTTGTCCAACACTGCAGGATGCGACAAAGCCAAAATATTAACCTAAGAACTCGAATCATACGCTTAAATAGCCTTGTCAGATCTAGACTATGTCATACAGGTCATCCAATTCATTTAAATATGTCTAAACTATTAGCTGTATACAATCATTTTCTCGGAGCAATAATTAAAAGTGGCTTCCAGAAAATAACCCCTTTATGTCATAAAGGAAACTTTCCATCGTCAGATCTCACAGACTGGCACTGCAGAAAGACCTTTACCAAATAACAAAAACCACATTACTTGAAGCCTTCCAACAGCCGCAACAACTAAAATGGATACTCGAAGAGAAAATAAATAAAGACATAAACAAAATACTGATTTGCTACCTTAAACATAAGTTTAGAAAGTAAACCCCCATCAGTACTAGAAAGAGCAATAACGGTAAACTTGAGAAACTATTTTCTTGAAAAAAAAAATGTTTTAATAGAAAGATTTAAAAAATTCAATGTACAGTAATGCTAATTGTTGTCAAATGTTTCCTTATAAGAAAACAGTTAGTCTCACCATTACCATTTAAACCAGTTCCCTATCTACAAGCAAACTATTTGTCGAGAAGAGTTTTCATATAACTTGAATTAGTGACTGAATACACAGTCGTCTAATTCTTTTTGTTGCCTCCCGAAACAAAAAGAATTATACGACTTCGAGAAAGACTGAACTGGCCTAGTTAGAAACACAAACTTCCATAAAAAAAAAAACCAAGATGCATTTAAAAATAAAAACTAAAAGAAGATATAAGTAAAATAAACAATTCAACAAATGTATTTATCGCAGCGGACAAAACAAGAAATTTATATGAACTAAGCCCCCCCCACTCCTTACACTCAATAAACTACTCAAGGACAACATAACCAAAACATAAAAAAATGCACCAAAAACAATAGAACTCGTTATCAATAAGGAAGCTAAAGGAATCGCCCAAAAATTAGACCGAGACGACCGAATAAGTTGCATGAGTAAGGCGCAAGCCTTCATCACACAAAAAGACCACAAAGAAAATTTCAAAACTAGACCTGCATGCAATCAAATGTGAACTAGGTAAAATAAGTAAAACGATACTAGAAAGAATTAATTCTGAACCAAGGAAGAAGTTAGGAGTAAATCAGTAGAAAACACAAAAGCAACTACTAATTGGTTCCACAACTTAAATAACAGACATAATTGCCAATTTAAACAGTTAGGCATAAAAGAATTTTACCCATCTATAACAGAAACCATGCTAGATAAGGCCATCACCTTAGCCCAGGAACAAATAAAAATAAATACAGACGAAATCGATATCATTAAACACTCCCGTAAATAACTACTATTCCACAATGAAGACGCATGGATAAAGAAAGAAGGGATCTTTGACACTACAATGGGAAGCTTTGATGGTGTACCACCTGCAAATCATAGGTATATATTTAATACATGAACTAAACAAAATAATAGATAGAAATGATATAGGACTCTACAGGGACAACGGTCTCATAATCTTGAAAAAAATATAACAAACAAAACACAGACAAAACTAGAAAAGCAATAAAAAATTTTCCAAAATAACGGATTCGACATAGATAAAAAATAACCTAAACGATAAATTTTCCAGATTTTATAACCCAAGAAAAAGGCACGTAAAAAACCACTTCCAATGATAAACCACCCACATCTTCCAATTACCCGCCTTCATTAATCAAACAGATACCAAAATCGATCAACCGCAGGTTTTCCGTCAATTCTTTCAATGAATCCATATTTAACAAAGCTAAGGAAGACTACGAAACAGCTCTAAAAGATAGTGTGTTCCCAGCAACACTGACATACTCACCACAGAACACAAAAAAAAGTCCAACAGGAAAAGAAATATCATATGGTTCAACCCACTGTACAGCAAAAACTTAAAAACAAACGTAGGAAAATATTCTTCAAACTCTTACACAAACACTTCCCGGAATCAAGCCCCTACACAAAATATTCAACAAAAAAACAGTAAAATAAGCTATAGTTGCACCGATTTTCATGACAAATAAAAAAAAAAGCACAACAGGAAAAAACTATCAACAAACCACACAAACAAATTAAATCCACGTGTAACTGCAGAATAAAGAACGAATGTCCCTTAAACGGTAATTGCTTACAAAACAACGTAATATACCAAGCCACGATAAAATCACCAGATAATGAAGAAAAGTATACATACAGTAACTGAAGGACCCTGAAAGCAAAGAAATTATACACAAAAAACATCTTTCACAAATAGTAAATACACGAACAACACAATTCTTTCTAAATATATCTGGGAAATTTAAAAAAAAAACACATCATCACAAAAAATATCATGGAAAATATATAAAAGATCATCATTTTAAAAATTAACAAACCACTGCCGTTTTAATTGGAGGAAAAAAATAAAATATTAAAAATAAATACTTAAAGAAAATTAAGTAAAAAAAATATATTCAAATAAATAAAATCAAAATAATAAACATGAAAAAATTTTTTCTAAGTTACTTAAAATATAGAAGAAAAAAAATAAAAAAATAAATAAATAAACAAGATGACAATAAAATAAGTAAAACAATTTAAATAAAACAAATTAACAAATCACACCCTTAGAATGGACCAAATAAAAATAAAAATTAAAAATCAAAAAAAAAAATCATCAATCCAAAATAAATAAATAAAATAATAAACAAATTAAAAAACCATTACGAAAAAACAAAATAGACTATAAAATCAAACCAAAAATTGGACGAAAAATATCTTTATCTTCACAGAACAAAACAATTAAATAAAATACCTAAAATCCCCAATTTTTTTCAAACGTTAAAAAACATCGAAAACCGAAATAAAAATAAACATATAAAAAATGAAAATAAAAAAAACAATTAAAATAAATTAATCAAATTAATAAAATAAATAAACAAACCAACTTCCGCCAAAAAAATAACACCAGAATGAGAAAAACACTAACCCGTATATATAAATAATCCAAAAAAAAATAAATAAATGAATTGCGTTAACAAATTAAAAAACTGGTCCCACTTCAAATTCACAGTTTTTTTATATATATATATAATCAACCCCGTCGAAATTGAATAAATAGCTTTATCTTCCAAAACTAAACAAAACATATTTGATTAAGCGATGTGAACACTTTTTACTACATTAATAAAACACTTTTTAAAATAAAACAAACCTGGTAAATAAATATAAAGATAAGAAATAAAAATAAAAAGTTTTTTAAATCAAAAACTAAAATTAATCTAACCCAAATAAAATAAAAATTTATGACTTTTATTTTCAAATAATCAAATGAAATAAAAAATGCACCATTGAAACAAAATGGCTAAATTTGTATGATTTTATAAAACACTTATATTATAAATTTTTTTAAAAATATTTATATCTGTTTACCTTGTAAAAGCACTCTTTTATCTAAGTAATTGTCGCCTATTGAATTCAATGTTCAATTATTCAATATATTTATATATATATAAATATAGTTATATGTATATATTTATGGGATAAAAATTTCTCAGCATCAAATATATATATATATATATATATATATATTCTTTTAAAGTCAACAAACCAGAAAAGACAAAAGCTGTTTCAAAATATTCTATGTTTGAACCATTTCCTAAAAAATGCCTGAATCGAAAAGATTTTTCAATATGAAAACTATCTCTGTTTGCATGAATGTTGATTTAATTTTAAAATATATATATATATATATATATATATATATATATATATATATATATATATATAAATTATGTTGAAAATAGTTGTGTTTTGTTTGGATTAAATATATTTTTATTTGTTTTAAATAAATTTAAAACTCTGTAAAAAAAAAATGCAGGCTTTTTTCAATGTTTTTCTTTATTATTTTATCCATCTTCTTATTAAAAGCCTCTTTTTTTTTTTTTTAATTTCTTTTTTCCTATCTTTCGTTATTAAATAAATGAAGATTTTAGATAAAAATTTTTTTTCTCTTACGATTTCCATTTTAATGTATGCATATGTTTAGTAAATGTTAGCATCAGACGACTAAGGACATGGAGGAATTTTTTAGAAGAAAACTAAAACCAAAGTGATTATATAAAAACATAAACAAAAAATTTCAAAAATATGAATCTTTCAAAAACCTATCAAGTTCCGATTGAATGAAAAAAATCATCGCCCTCTTTCTCCTGATTAATTCTCATCGATTTTAATTTATTTTCTAGGCCATTTCCCATTTCTAGATTGTTATACATTATCTTACTTTTTTCTGTCCAAAATATTTGAAAGCGAAATTAATGAAAATTAAATGTTTTACATATTATCCCGAAAATAATCTTTAATGATAATTTGAATGATTGAATTTTAAGGATGATTAACAATAATACATTGTTATTTATTCAAAGTCCCATTTATTTGTTAATATTTTTTGTCCTTTAGTACTTTCATTTTGATCAATTGTCACTGTAATGAAATTATAAAAATTTAAAGAAAAAAAGTAAATGGACAGTTTTTTTTATATAATAAATTATTGTTACAAAATGCTAACTTTCTGAAATATTTGTCACTAATTTATTCTTATTTAGGAGCTATTATAATCGTCATTCGATGAAAACAAAATTCATAAGGTAAATGTATATATATATATATATATATATATGAAAAATATAGTCTTAACCGCTATTTATATTTATAGTTAAAAATGCTCAATATTAAATTAGAGCGTGTGATATAAAAGTGAACATAGATGTTTTTTATGTTCATCAATATATATATATATATATATATATATATATATATATATATATATATATATATATAATCTTAGACAATAAAAATATAACAAACAAATTCAAATAATTTAATTTGTTTTGGCTTGTAAAAATAACATGATCAATATTTTGACATTCCATAAGAAATAAAATGAAAGAACTAAGAACATGTAATTCAGGCGAAAACAATCAGACTTGAATCCAACCTATTTTCCAAATAAAAAAAAATTTACACGCGTAAAATAAATAAATATAACAACAAAAAGTACTCAATACAATAAATAGAAAAAATTCTTTACGAATATAATCGGCGAATTAACTAGTTTTTCAAATTGGTGAATCGACATTTCTAAACGCCGGCCGGCGTATCCTGATGATCCAATATACATGAAATTCATATATACACTGCGTGCCAAATTATTATCTAGATAACTTTTTTCTAATATTTCAAATACCGTCCAATCAATTTCACACAAAATTTTCACACAATGTTGGCAAGACAGACCTGCGCAATCACTGAAATTTTCGTACTGATCTGCGCAATGTAAACAAACTGGCGCCATATTTGTTATCAGCACGGTGATTTGAGCGTGCCAAATTATTAGAAAAGTGTTCAATTTAGTGAAAAGATGGGCCGTAAAAGCAGTTTAAGTGATGCTGAAAAAAAACTATCACCTCAGAACTCTCAAAAGGTAAATCTACCCTAGAAATTTCTAAAATGATAGGGAGGTGTCATCAAACAGTGAAAAAACAACCGCCGACCCTACACAAGTACGCAAAAGGGCAGATAAAGGCAAGCCGAAGGTTATTTCACGTCGTCTCATGTCACGACTTAAACGAGAGGCCACGAAGAACCCTGGACTTACCAGTCAAGAGCTTTTCAGTCGCATTGGGGATCCTACTGTGTCTAAAAGTACTCGGTGTCGGTATCTGAGGGAAATAGCAACAACAGTCAAACCTGTATCGAAGCCTCCGTTGACGAAAATCACATTCAAAATCGATTGAAATGGGCCGAGGACAATATGAAGATTGACTTCTCTAAAGCTTTGTTCACAGACGAAACTCGAGCAACACTTGATGGGCCAGATAGATGGTGCAAAAGCTGGGTAATGAACGGACAGAATCGCCATCAGCGTTTGAGACACCAACAAGGCGGTGGAGGCATAATGATCTGGGGTGGTATTATTGGAAAAAACATTAGTGGGCCCATGGAGAGTACCAGATGGCGTCAAAATGACTGCTGATGCATACATAGCGTTTATGAAGGAGCATCTTGAACCGTGGATGAAAAGGCAAAGAGTTGCCTTCAGAAGGGCCATTGTTTTTTTTATGCAAGATAATGCTCCCTCACATGCTGCTCACAAGACTACTGAATATTTGAAACAGTTAGGCTTCGATGGACCTCGAAAAATGAAGTGGCCAGCAAATTCTCCGGATTTGAACCCAATCGAAAACCTTTGGAGCATCATGAAGCGAAGACTGTACGCCAACGGACGACAATTCAGGAGCAACGCTGAGTTGTGGGAAGCAATTCTTGACATATCTCGCCGGCATTACAGCAGATGACATCCTACAATTAACAAATTCTATGGATCGTCGACTTCTTCAAGTAATTTCAAAACAGGGAAAGCACATGCCCTATTAATTTGTTTAAAACTTGTGCCTTTATTTGTATCTGTTATTATTTGTTTGATTGTCTTATTTATTAGCTTCTTTTGATCATAAACATACACGTGTAACATTAATAAACGTTTTGTTTGCCAAATTCTGGGAATTTTACTAAACCTTTCTAATAATTTGGCATGCTCAAATCACTGTGCTAATAACAAATATGGCGCCAGTTTGTTTACATTGTGCAGATCAGTACGAAAATTTCAGTGATTGCGCAGGTCAGTGTTGCCAACATTGTGTGAAAAAATTTTGTGTGAATTGATTGGACGGTTTTTGAAATATTAGAAAAAAGTTATCTCGATAATAATTTGGCAATTATATATTTTTATCCTTTTTATAATATATATATTATATAAATATTTTATTTATGTGATAATAACATAATCTGGTGTGACCAGCATTGAGCAATTTTAAGCCTTTTTCCCTTTATTTACATAGAAAATATAAAATTTATTGTATAATAAGTCAAATCGATGATAGTGATATTCTCCAATTTTTTAAAAAAAACAAAAAAAAATTTTAAATGAATTTCTAGGTTTTAATTTTTGATAAATATAATGACAAAACTGATGGTTCTCTTTGGCATATAATTGACAAATTGTTTATTAGATAAATTTAATGTATAAAAATTGAACATTTTAAATATCTTTCAGATTATTTTCCTATATTTTGTTTATTTAAATTTGTCAAATCACATTAAAAAGAAAAATATCTCTCGGGTATTTTTTTTAAAATTTTGATGTTTTTAATGGGATTCAAGACAAAAAGGCATGCAAAAAATAGCAAAATGTTTAAAAAATTGAATTTTTATTTTGTTTTTAATCCACTTGATATATATTTCAACAAAAATTTTAATTTTTTTCATTTTTGAATCAAAGAAAAATCAACTATCCAAAAAATCCAAAAGTTTGATTTTTTTTTTAAAAAAAAAAAATACATGAATTTAAAATTTAAACTAAATTATATCTTTGAAATTATCCAAAAAAATAATTTAATGTTTCTTTGCCCTCTTCTATTTTACAAAATTGCTGTTTTGAAAAGAAATTTCAGATTATAACAGTTATATTAAAGAATTTAATTTATCAAATTACAATGATATATTATGATAGTTTTGGATTAATAGAATTTTTTTAAAAATTTATCAAAAGCAAAGAATAAAATATTAGTCAATTATAAATAAAGTTAATATTTCATCAATGATAAAAAATTGTTTCTATTGATTTAACCAATTTTGGATCCAGTTAAATGATAAAAAAGGTTCTTTTTTTTTTATAAAAATTTTAAAAATTCTGAAAAAAAAAATTTTTTTTTAAAAAATTAAAAAAGGACCACTTGATAATTTTGAAATCATGATTTTTTATGTATTTAAATGAAATCAAACATTTTCTGAATCTTGATAACACAATAATTTTATAATATATATATATATATATATATATATATATATATAAAATTTTTTAGTGTTTTATGTGTGTTAATTGTTAACATCAATTAAAATTAATTTTTAAAATGGGATTCATTTTTTTGTCATTTTTAATTTCATTTTCGTAAAAAATATGACAGGAATCAATTTGAATGGTGATATTGATATATATAATATATATATATATATATATTTGGTTTGAGAATAAAAATGAACATTGACAGAACCCTTTTTAAAATTTCAAATGATTTTTTTCTATAATTTAAGAAATAAAATTCAAATTTTAAAAATTTTTCAAATTCATAGATTTTTCGTTTGAATGCAAAGTTTTTTATTTGAAAAAAATCTTATTTAATATTTTTAAAGAATTTCAAATTATTATTTTCTTTAAAATTTAATTTTGAAAATAAATTAAGATTTAAAAAAATTTTTTATTTTTGAAAAAAAATTAAAAAAATTTAAAAAATTGAAAAAAAGAATCTAAATTTTATTTAACAAAAGGTTAAAAAAAAATTTTATTGAAAAATGTTTCATATTTAATTTTTTTATTTAATTTCATATATATTTTTTTTTATCATATTCATTTCAATATTTTCATTTTAAATCAAATTTCAAATAAATAAATCAATTATTCATTGGATATTTTCAAAATATTAACATTTGTTTATTTTATAATGTTTTAATTTTTATTGTTAAAAGAATATTTTCAAATAATGTTTTAATTTTTGTTAAAAAAATATGTTTGAAAAAATAACCCATTTTGTTAATCTGTTTTTCTTATATGATTATTGGTCATATATACCATATTTTTATATATTTAAGAATTCTATATAAATATATAAAATTATATATTTTAAATAAAATTTTTGAGTTTATAATTTTTTTTTTCTGTTTAAAATTTCATTTTTCTTATCAATTTTATGTTTAAATTTTAAAATTTCGTTGATTAAATTTGAATAAATTTCATGTTAACAACATTTTATATACATTTTACATGGACTAATAAAAATCATATACAATTTAAATTAATATAACAAAATTAACTGTTGTATTTTTTTTTAAATATTTTGTTTATATATATATATTTGTTATATGTAAAAAAATACCAAATTTTTTGGTTTTCTTTTTTCAAAACTTAAAAAAAAAACATTCTATTGAATAGCCTTCATTAAATTAAAATATAAACCCATATGTTTTTATTTTTTTAAAACAAAATTTCAAATATCTAATTTATTTACATTCATTAAATTTTTTTCAAAATTTAAATATAAATTCATCAAAATCATAATAAATTTTATTTCCAATTTATCATTTAAATATTTGTTTTTGTAATTTTCGTTTGTATCTTTTGAGCTCTATTTTTTCTGAATAAATTTAAAAATTCTTTTATGACAAACCAATAAATTAAAAACTTTACTTATAAATTTAAAAAGTTGAATTTTTAAGTAAATAATTTTTCGTATTAATTTTTTATAACATGTCAAAACGATATTAGAAATTTTTGTTTCATTTTTGACAAAATAATTTTTTTTTAAAAAAAAAAAAAAAAAATTAAAAATTTTTATTTTAAAAAAAATTTTTAATTTATAAATTATCATTGAAAATATTTTAAATTTCTCCTTTTATAAAATTTTTATTTCATGATGCATAATTCTTTTTTTTAAAATTTCTTTCATAACAAATTTTTTTAAAAAATAAATCATCAAAAAAAATTGTTGTCACTTTAAAAAAAAAAAAAAAAAAAAAAAAAAGGTTAATTATAAATAAAAAAATTTTATTTTGAACTCAAAGCAGAAATAAAATAAATTAAAAAATATTATAAAACATGATAAAAAATTTGTTCATTTTCAAATATATTTTTTTATTTAAATATATAAATATTTAAAATAAAATATATTTTTTTCAAAAAAATAAATAAAATTTAATAAGAAATATTTAAAAAAATAAATTTCAAAAGTAAAAAATTAAATTTTTGAATTTAAACAAAAAAAAAAGAAATAAATAAAAATATTAATCATTAAGAATTAATGGTATGAATCCAATAATAATTTAAAACGAAAAAAATATAAAAAATATTGGAAAAAGAAAAAAAAAAAAATTTCCGAAATATCAAAAATAAAAAAGGAAAAAAAAAATTATAAAAAATAAACAAATTAAATGGAAATTTTATTTATATATAAAAAACGTTTTAAAAATAAAAAAATATGAATTAAAATGAAATGTAGAATTCATATTTTTATTAAATAAAAAAATTATTTTTCAAGCGTATTAATTGAAAGATGAAAATTTTTACTAAAAAAAATTAAAAAAAAATTATCTTTTTCATATTGGATACAAAAAAAAAAATTTTGAACGAGGATTCTAAAAAAAATAAAAAAAAATGGACGAAAATTAAAAAATGTGTTTTTAAAAGAATAAATGAATGAGGTAAAAGAAAATTTAAAAATGAAATAACGAAGAATTTTTGTTTTTTAAAAATGAATAAAATAAAAAAATAAAATTTACAAATAAAAGGAAAAAATTTTATTTAAATTCATTAAATTTTGAAAATAATTTTGAAATGTAGGAATTTAAAAAAAAATGTTTGAATATATTAACGGATAAAAACTTTTAAGAATAAATTAAATTTTTTAAAATAAAAATGTTAAATGATTGTATTAAAATGAATTTTTCCAAAGTTTCATTGTCAAAATGTATTGACAAAAAAAATTTTTAATTAAAAAAATATTTCCAAAATTTTGATTTCAAATATTTGAACAAATTAAATTGTTTTATAAAAAAAAAAACAGAAACAAAAATTTTCCAGGTAAATTTTCTTATTTTCAATTTATAACCCATTTTTCAAATTTTATTTTGAAAAATTCCTTTTCTATATTTTTTGAAATGAAAAAAAAAATTTTTGTTTTATTTTTAAAAAATGTTTTTAAAATATTATTTTTTTTCAAATTGAATTTTCTTTTAAAAAAAAATAAAAAATGATAGAAAATTTTTAAAAAATGTATTTTAATGGTTGAATTTAATTGAAAAAAAAAATTTCCAAAATTAAATATATTTCTTCTATTGAATTTATTTGTTGATTTTGATTTTATCCAAAAAAAAAAATAATTTTTCTTTATCAATTTTTTTTCATTTTTTTGAAAAATTTATTTCTGTTCAAATTTGAATAAACTTTTCAATCTTTTTTTACATATTTGGTTGTTTTTTTTTTAATATGTAAAAAAAAAATGGAATTTTTTAACAATAAAAATTTGTTGATTTAAAGAATTAAAATTAAATATATTCTTTTTAAAATTAAATAAAAAATCAATTTTTTTTATAATTCCGTTTAGCTATTCTTTTGTAAAACATATAGGAATTGCAAAAAAATTCCGAATAAATTTTGTTTTTTTTTTCAATTTATGAATTCAGAATAAAATATAAAAAAAACATTAATTTTTAAATTTTGTTATTTATTTTGGATTTTTTGTCATTTTCCATCTATATTCTCCATATTTTATGAAACTTTATTTATATTCTGGTAAAAGAATTCATTTTTTTTTGTCTTTCTTTTGAAACAAGAACTGCATTTTAAATGAAATTCATATGCCAAAAATTGAAATTTGTTAATTTTATTGCAATTCTGTAATTTTGAAATAAAAAGTTAAACAAAGGTGTATTTTTTGATGTTTATTAAAGAATTCATAAATTAAAATTGATTATATCATTGTGAATAATTTTTTTTCAAATTTCAAAAATTTTTAAAATTACAAATTTATTAAATTAAAATATTTTTTAATAATGATTTTTTACTATTTTTCATTATTTACATTATTTGGATATTATTTACATCTTTGTCGACATATTTATTACAACGTTTCAATTGAACATTGTATTTCCGGCCTTCTTCAAAAAATTGGAATTTCGAACTGAACCCTTTATTTTGATCACTGGGGTAGAAAAGTTCTAGTTCCACTTGCCATGTTTGATGGATGTCAGTTATCAGTTATCTCCTGCTAAAAATTTCCCTCTGAAAAGTTCTCCACTGCCTTAACCAGGAATTGAACTCACACTTTTTTGGTCCTGTCACTGGATCTAACCAACGCCTTTATCCACTGTGCCATGTGTCCTTGAGGACATCTGTATATGAACATCTGGGTATTATAAACCTAATGTTTTCAGCAAACCATTTTTACCAGTGCTCATATTGCAATTTTTTGCTGTTATCATTGCATGTTTTTTACCAGAGTTCATATTGCAACTTTGTTATCATTGCTTTTCTCTGGCACTCCTTATTACTGGTTCCCATATTGTATTTATTTCTATGCTTGGTCGGCTCAGGAGATTTTTTGTGGCCTAGCATATGTGCTGATTCCTTAAGTTTACGAATTTTCCAATGGTGTTCCCTGTCTATGATCTCAACATGATCCCACAGGGGGCGGTGATCTCCTTCTCTCTCCATATGTGGTCAGCCACGCCTGATTTTTTCTACTTCCCCTCGTGTTACAGCTTTCTGGTGTTCTTGAAGCCTTACCTTTGAGGGGGCGGCCTGTCTCTCCTTTATATTCCTTTCCGCAGCTGCATGGGATAGCGTACACACAGTCTTTAGTCATGTTCTCTCTATGGGGGGTCTCACTCGTGAGAGATATCTGCGAAGTGTTGTCAAAACTTTTGAAGGTTGTCCTGATGTTATATGGACCGCAGATCCTTTGTATTTTCTCTGATAACCCCTTCACATAAGGCAGGCAGACTGTTTTCTGAGTGTTGTTGTCCTCCTCCTCCTCCTCCTTTTGTACCCGCCTATCCCAGTTTTTGGGGGCTGCTGCCATGTACCCAGGGTAGTTTTTTTGCGTTGTAGGTACTACTTATACTGACCAATTCCTTTATCTAACGTCTCTGGATCGCCACTTTTGACTTTTTTGCTCAAAATTGTAAGCATCGGACGATCCCTTTCTTTACGCTGTATGGATGGTGGGAGTTGAAATTGAGGTACTGTCCGGTGAATGTTGGTTTACGGTATACGGATGTCTTGAACCCATTTCTGTTCGAGATATTAGTACATCCGACATGGGAGTGAGTTGTTACAGGGTCATTTCTCCATTGTGAACTGTATCGAAGGTCCTTTGAGTTCACATGGTCCAGAAGAACCTGGACTTCTTCCTATTGTGGCCAGAGTATTTTAAAATTCTATCTACGTACCAAAACCATATAGTTGGCTTTAGCCATATAAACAATATATACAAAGAAATTTTAAATGATAATTATTTTTTTAATACAAAAATCGTTAATAAAACAATTTATTTGAAAAATCCTTTTAAACTTTGATACTTTTCGCAAATATTTTCAGAAGTTGAATAGTACTCGTTAAAAGATGTGTAGTGGACCGTGGCTGTGATGTTGTTGAGTAGACGTAGAAGAACACATGTGGGTTCAGATTTTCCTGCTAGCCAGTCCAACTACATGAGAAAGTTGGACTTTAATTAAGTCCAAAAGAAGGCAAAGAAAAACAAACACAAGACCGATAAAAATATATGTATACAAATATATATATTAATAACAAGTTACATGGAACAGTTACAAAGGACAAAGTGTGTGTGAATATTATATGTGTGTGTGTGTGTGTGTGTGTGTGTGTGTGTGTGTGTGTGTGTTGTTACGTTACGCTATCTGTGTTCCCAGCATTTGGGAAACGCTTTATCTCTGTGAAAGAGACATTTGCGAGGTTTTTAAGGCTGAAAGCCTCAGGAAAAAAAAGAGGAAGAGGCGAAGGGTCAGCGACTATTTATAGCCAGGGAAGAGAGACCCCTGGTGAAAGGGTTAACGAACTAAAGGAGAAGTTAACTCTGACAGATGTCACGAATTTTTTCGTTTTCCATTTATGTCGCGATATTACTTGGCGTTCTTGATATGTTGGCAACCTGCTCTTACTTTTGCAATATGAATTTCTTGCAAGTCCTTTTCTCTTTTAAGAGCATCTGAGAATTTCCATATTGTGAGATGATGGGATGACATTTGCGGCAAAAAAGCCCTATGTCATCATTCAAGGGCGTTATTAGTGCTAGATAAATCAGCATTAACTTGTAGTGGACCGTGGGTTTACGTGTTGTTAAATTAGGAACACGTGCGTTTATTCCTGCTAGAAGGTCCACTACAAGAAAATGGCGGATTCAGAGATTGAACTCACCATAAAGAAGTGTAAAGAAAACCAACAAGACCTATATATCTCAACAAATATATGTATTAAACAACAAAGTTTACAATGGACATAGACATTAACATTTGTGTTTGCGTGTGAACGTAAAGAATTTGCATTTTGTTGAATGTTCGTACGTGCGTGTATGTGTGTATAATGTTCATGGTGTCTCATGGGAAGACGTAATCTTCTGCGAGAGCTTACATTGTAGATGTGTTCGCTGAAAATGAAGAAATGAAAAAGAGAACGAGGCAAGAAATCGCCCAGTATATATAGTGTAGGGAGAGCGTCCACTATTGAACAAGGGTTGTAAATGAACAATTTGGACAAATATTAAAGAAGGAAAAAGTTATTGATTTAATTTATCTAATTGGGAAAACCACAGTACTAATTGCTGATTCAAATCAATCATTTACTTCTCTGGAAAGAGCCTGCTGTAGAAAATCTTTTCCAGTATCACCCCATACAATGAAAAAACCGACCTTTCATATGATCAGTGGTGGTTTATTTTACTTG
This sequence comes from Acanthosepion pharaonis, assembly GCA_903632075.3. NCBI lineage: Eukaryota > Metazoa > Mollusca > Cephalopoda > Sepiida > Sepiidae > Acanthosepion > Acanthosepion pharaonis. The sequence continues at coordinate 791 of CAHIKZ030002916.1, read as the reverse complement.
ACAGACATTCTTTTGCGGTCAACATTATTAAGATCTAACCACTTTTAATATCACATCACAACTGTATAAAATATCGCATGTGTCAATACAGTCATAGTTTTAAAAGATAAAGATGACACTGTGTTGAAGGCAGACTCAGAAAGTAAACTGGAGGAACTCTTGAATAAGATAGTAAAAGAAAGCAAGAAGAAAGGACTAACTATGAATTGTAAGACAGAATGTCTGGTCATTAGAGAGAGAGAGAGAGACCAAAATGTGAGCGCGACGAATTAATGACGTCAAAATGTAGCAGGTAGAGAAACTTAACTGCCTGCGAAGTATTTTAACAGATGATAGAAAATGTGATTCAGAAATCTGAAAGTCCATTGGAATAGTGAAAGGTGAATTCCAAAAGTTAAACAAAATATTAAAAATTTCATTAGAAACAAAGAAAAGAGTGATGGCTTGCTATTTAATATCAATCCTTCTATATGAATACTGCATAATTTCCTCAAGGACGGGACAAGTGAGCAATGAGTAAGTTTTAAGGAAAATGGAAACAAAAAGGACGTTTGGACTTAGGAAGAAAGAGACATTTGAAATTTCTGTCATACATAATGAGAAAGGATGGCTTGGAGAATCTGACAATCACAGATATACAGAAGGCCAGTTTGAAAGAGGGAAACAGTGAGTAACCTACCTAACGAGCTTGTGTAAATAAGTGACAGAACAGGTACTGGAAGGGTTAGTCAGGAAACAAATATTGCTTAAAACTTCAAACAATAAGAAGCTGTGGAGAGCTATGACTACCA
>CAHIKZ030002915.1:165000-166404 GCA_903632075.3 Acanthosepion pharaonis | reverse complement strand
TTTCATGCACATTTCATTGAATACAAATAAAATCCTTTGCTTTAGCTTTTATACAATTCCTCATGTTTTCTAATGATTTTTTCCTTTTCCTTTGTCCTTTATATATACATTTAGGCATTTTCTACATGCCAAAAATGGCTACAAATAACAGAAGTCTTATTAATAAAAACCAAAAAAACAATACTCAATAATATCAACCATGAATATGGACATAATATCTTTACAGTGTATTGAAAATTTAAACATTATATAAATATATATACATACAATAATCTATTTCAGGTAATATATTTCACCCTTAAAATCAATAAATCTGTAGTTGAAAGCACTCAGATAAAAAGAACAATTGAACAAAAAAATGTTTTTCCTTTAAAAATTATGTAAATATGCTAGCAAATCATAGAAAATTAACCATCAATCTTAATTAGATAGTTTATATTAATAAAATTTGAAAAAATAAAAAATAAAATATTTAAAAATATTTTTATAAATTATCAAAATCTTTTTGCATTAAAAATTACTAAAAAATATAATATAAAATTAACCACAAATCTTAATTAAGAAAAAATAAAAAAAATGAAAGAAACCTGAAAATTTTTAAAGATTAGCAAAACTTAAAATTATATATATATATATATATATATATATATAAATATAATAAAATAAAATAAAAGTCATATTTAAAATTCAATTAAAAAATATAATGATTAATAATTAAAATTAGCAATTAAAATATTTTGTTTTTTAAATATTTGAAAAAAAAATAAATGAAGTAAAAAAAAAAATAGAGATTAAAAATAAAGATAAAATATTAACCATATACAATTTTAAAGATAACTTGAAATAAATTACTAAGAAAACCAACTTCACAAAGGATAAAAAACAAAAAAAAAAGCTTTAAAAACATTTTTTAAAAAATTGAATGGATACAACACCAAAGAAAAGTGGGCTTCATAAATTCATGGAAGATTGTCAGATAGGATTGATATGGAGAAGGTAAAATATAAAATATAGAGAGAACATAGTAAAAATTATAATATTAGATGGGTGAGGTAAGTAAATGTTAAGAAATATGTGTGTGTATATATATATATATAATAAAATAGGCAGCATATATTTTATATTACAAAGAGTTAATCATACCTTGAATCAATTAGCAATATTAATGCAATTATTGGCGAAATCCCTTCACTAGTAAACATAATTATAAGCATTATGCTCCTAATAATCCACTGAATGATGAGATCCTTATGTATAAAATGGATATGGTGTATTTTTTAATTCAGCTAGTACTTTCAAATGCTTCACACATTCATCTTCAGGCTTTATTTTTTTCCTTTAGAATCAAAACTGGAAGACAAAATAAATGTGGATTTACCAAATTAAAAAATTCTCTCTTGAAAT
>CAHIKZ030002915.1:0-160000 GCA_903632075.3 Acanthosepion pharaonis | reverse complement strand
ATACAAATATTTAAGTAAATTCTATGTTTATAATAAACAGTATTAACAACATCTATAGCCTTGAATGTTTGACTGGTTTTCATAGAAATAAATGTCCTCCAACAGGAAAAAAAACGAACCTGTCACGTATCGAAAGATACATGATCGACTGACATGCTATATCAATTTAATTACAAATAAGATGCGATGTCAGTAAGATGGGCCGCATACTGATTTTAAAAAACGACGATTTTCATGAATATAAATTGATATCAGCTTGAAGTGTATTTAAACGTAAGCAAATGATGTCACACCTTTTTTGAATGGACATAAACCATCATCCGGAAACTCAAAGAACGCCTGTACATGATGCTGTAAACGATTTTAAACAATCATTCTACAATATTGGAAAAGGATTCAAGAAAATATGTCCATCTGACAAAAATAATGAATTTGCAAAAGGAGATATTGAAAGGTGAATTAAAACTCTGCAAGGAGATATCAACGTAATTAAATAAACATTAGAGTTCAGTTTACATGGGGTAGAGGCAGATATATATATATATATATATGTTAGAGATTGTACTAAAGAAATTTCCTCAGGTGACTGTACCATTTTTTTCTTTGATTATTAGAATTTCTAATTTGTCTAATCGAATGTTTTATTTTAAATCCATTGTTCTTTTGAGTTTTTATATCACTTCATCGTGTTGCTTCCATCCCTGAGTGAAGACCAAGACAGGAAATGACCAGATCCAGAAGAACAACCATGGTTTAATGAGATAATTTACAATGTTTATAAAAGTGTATGTATTTAGTATGTATGTATGACAAAACAATCATATATATTTTTTTTATATCTATATAAATATATTATGATTCCAGTGTGGTGATGCATGATAAAAACCTCATATATTAAAGTATTTGGTATATTATATTGTATGACACCATATTGTATGTTCAATATATATATTGATTGATTTGATGTGTGTGTTGATTCGTGTCCTACCTATTATGAAATATTTCGCAGATTAAAATCTTTAAAAGTTTCAGATTTAATAAATATTTGAGGTGTTAATAATTTACCAAAATATGACAACAAAATTAAACTATAGCTTCATGGCAAGAGGTGGATTTAGGACCTTGCATTTGGGTATTTCCCAGACTGAATGAATAAAACGGACCCTACTGAAATCAGGCATTCCACACTCCAATTAATGTTTTGAAACTCCTAAATTACACCACCCGCACGTCCAAGATTATGTCTCGCAACTGGAGTGGATCGAACACCCTTCCCTATTCCAGTTTCCCAGGGCTATAATCTCAAGCTATTCAAATGTAATGTTAATCGAATCTCCAGGCCTTATCTATCCACTTGATACAAGTTTATTTTCTTCTATCACAACGTGGGTTTTGCTCCAAAAAGACGCAACCCCTTCATCCTTTATTGACAAACATTCAGCTTTATTTGAAACGTTAAAAAAAAAAAAAAAAAAAAACTACCAAGAAGCCTCAAAAAATATGATTCAAAACCTTATGAACAAATATTTTTACAACTCCATTTAAACATGAATTCAAAAACTTGAAAATTATTTTCAGAACTAAAAATACCGGTGTTGATAATATAATTATATTCTCTCAAATCTTTATTAAACCGTAGAGGTTTTCTGGGATATTAGGCTTTTTTTTAAATTGTTTTGGCTGAATGGTGTTTAATTTTCAATTTTTTCACTCACACCCAAAATGGAAATTCTTAATAAGAGAAAAGGAAAAAATTGTCAAAAGAAAAAATTGTATTTGATAACCTTGGTATGAGACAACATACAGTTTTTGACATTGTATCAAGGCTCTAAATGGCCAAGGCATTTTAAATAAAAAAAAGGTCATGCATCAAAAATGATCGTTAATAAATTACATTTTATTCGGTTTTAAAAGTTTTGTTTTAAAATGATCCTTAATGAATTACATTTTTCGTTATTAAAATGACGACGAAAAAGTTTCATAGTTTCTATGTCGTTGAGTTGTTTCTTCGCTGAATATACTGGCGGTGAGTTGTCCTGGAGATGAATTGTCAGGGTGGTGTTACGGCGGTATTAGGTTGACAATGTTTAGTCGTCCTAGAGCTGATTTGAGATGTTAGAATTTGAATTCAAACGATTTGATTCAATCTTTCGAAAAAAAAATGGGGCGGCTCTTTGTGAAATTAATTTCCAAAAAAAACTTTAGTTTCATTTCACTCTTTATAAGGTCCGTTTATACATACTGGGATGATATTCTGTTATGGAGTGGTTTCACAGTGGTGGCTTGTATTTGTACTAAGTCGGTCCTAAAATAGGTTCGACGTACAAAACGTTAGGAACTTCATATAATAGGTAATGACGCAGTAATCTAGTTGTAGTCGCTGATACTTTAGTATCCGACTAACGGTCGTCCGACATCGACTGACTGACCAACTCACTGCGACGACTTGTTACTACTACTCCTACTTATTATAGGTGGGAGAGTTTATTAACTATAGAATAGGTGTGTTCCACTACAATCATAATTCTTTAGTTAATACATGCTTTGTTGTTTGTTTTATATTGTTTTGTGTTAATCATTTATTATTTGGACTCACATTTGAGTTCACAATAATTACTATGGGAAAAATCATGCTGGAATACATGTGTTTTCTACATAAACACAAGAAGAATTCCTGTTAGAAAATGAACTATCTGTTCCTATTGAAGGAGCAGAGAATATATATATATATATATATATATATATATATATATATATATATATATATATATTATAATAAAAAGAAAAAAACAGTAAGATATATAATCCGGAGTTCTTATTGAAATTTTATTTTTACAAAACAGTGCTCAATGTAAAGTTACTGAGCGTAAATATTATAAATTAACTGATTTAAAATATTGTTTCTTTGCTACACAGGAATTACCATGTTTCAAAATCCGAAGTTAAAAGCTTCAAATTTAATTATATAATTAAATTAAAAGCATTAGTTCTGCTTCATCTTCAAGCAAATTCTCAAAACTTATAGGAAAATTTGCTTGAACATGAAACAGAACTAATGCTTTTAATTTAATTATATAATTAAATTTGAACTTTTTAGCTTTGGTTTTTGAAACATAGTAATTACTGTGTAGTGAAGAAACCATATTTTAAATCAGTTAATTTATAATATATATATATATATGCAGCAACGTCTCTTTTATATGTTTCATTGAATGTGACAAGCAAAGAAAATCTTATAAGTTATATAAATAAATTTAAAATTTCCCATTTTTCAATTTGAATATTCACATTTGTAAATCTTTAAATGAATACTATTCTGAAATGATTCAAATAAACTCCAAACTACTCACGAGATCACATATGCAATGATATCTTGCTAACAGTTTTGTCTGTGTTTTAGATAATTGATTTTGTCTGTAACAGAAAGAAGTGAAACTTTTCATTGAGTCATCAAGGTTCTGTAATTGTGAAAATGAAAAATGGTGCCTGCCCGTAAAAGAAAGGAGGGGAAGAAAACTTTGATGGTATTGTCAAATGTAAAATGAAACTGAATGCGTTCAGCAGCATCGATTGAATGGTATGGATCTGTGGCACATTTTCTCAGAAAGACTTTTCAAAGCATCTGCAGTTGAATGTGATAAGCAAGAGATAAAATCTATGAAATACTATCGTATCATGAGGAGATTGAGATGTAGCAATAAGAGCTGACCATTGTTGCTAAAGAATTCTGCAGGGTGAGAATGGTTCAGTTTTACAAGATGTCATATGAGCTACAAGTAGACTAATGCATTCAGGTAACTTTATTACTTACTGCATTTACACAAATGCATTTCAGAAGATTTAATATATATATATATGAATTTGTGTTTAAGTATAAATATCTATATATGAGTTTTAATATATATATATATATATATATATATATATATATGAATTTGTTTAAGTATAAATATCTATATGTGAGTTTTAATATATATATATATATATATATATAATCAGAATAATGGTAGGCAAATGGATGGCAAGATTGAAACACTGGTTACAGTTCATATCAATGTTGAAGATACTGACACACTCAACATTTAGAGACATCGGACATCAAAATTTAGATTAAAGTTTTGAGAATTTTTGTATTTGTAATATTTTGATGAGGTTGGTGGGTTATTTTATAACAGCTCTTTACCTCAAGAATAAACACAAGGTACTAAAAAAAAAACTGAACAAAAGAGTGTCAAAACACGTTTTACCTTTTTTTATTATATGCATCAATGTAAAACAATAATACAACATGACATAAACTTAAACATGGTACTTACAAGAGACGAGGTTTACACTCGGTAAGTTTACTACCTTTGATTTCAGGCAAGGTGAAATTGTCAACTACCAGTATATATTTTTGTTCTCCATGGTGTGAGTCGAGACACCAATTGCGATGCATGTACAACCTCTTCCCAGTACTGGAATGACTAATTGTGTTAAGAGCCCCAATTCATCTCAATTGTCCTTACTATTTCAAGGACATTAACTCATCTCACCTCATCTTATTGCTAGGTGGAGAGTTCTATATAAAAACCTTCAATGTGAATTGTAATTGGTATTCATTGTAGTTCTCATATGAAAGACTGGTTCCATCAATAAATCCATTGTTTCCTGGGAGAAGTTCCTTCTCAAAATGTCTCACTATAGAGTTTTTAATCTTTTCGTTCGGTGCTCTATGTCTAAGTGAGCAAGGCAGAGCAAGTAGCCTACCCAGCAACATGATGCAAAGCTCATATATATTTATATAGAGATGTTAGTAGGATATAGGATACTATATGAACAAAAATGGAAATAATGTGACAAAGTTGAAAAGCTGTTTAAAGTTATTTCATCTCTTTATAGCAGATATCTTCAAGTAAGAATGTTAGAAAATTTAAGGAATAGGTAGTAAATATCTTTATCAGATTCCACACAATGCAGTATATGAAGAAACAGAAAAAAACAGATCTACTCAAAGTGGGCGAATTTCAAATCCAGTAAATAGTAAATTTCAACACAAAAACAACTTTCTGGACATAGTGTCTGATAAAGAGATTTACAAGGTACATTAAAAAAGTGTTTGACTTTCTTTTTTTCCTACCAAAGCTAATGCCATATAGGAAAAATCCTTTGTATGGTAGGTGATACTACCCTTTCTTTTGTGCTGTTACACCATCTCAGTTCCTGGTGATTATGCCTGGAGTAGATAATATAAGATAATAGAGTAATGAATAGTGGCTCAGATTGAGGAAACAGTGTGCTGAGTTCAAATTACAATCAAGTCTATTACATTCACTTTTGTGCTAATACCCTTGGGAAATATATGAATCCATCTCTTCTCCCTCCAATTATAGGTAAATAGCAGGACAAATTGGGCCATTTAGCCATGGTTGGCAACTAGTCTAAGAGAAGGAAAGCTTTTAATTCAAACCAGCCTAGAACTGTTCACGTCATACTATCCTGAAGTTTGTATACATGCAGTTTAGACTGCTTGTGAATTCAAATTCCCACTGAAACTCCTACTTTGAATTTGGGATTCAGAAAATTTTTTTTTAATGGAGCCAGCTCAACAGATCTCAAGTGAACGTTGCAACAAGTACAAGTAAGCACAAACGTAAATGGTCTAGACTGGCAGAAAAGTCCTAATAACAAACTTATTCAATTTCAAACCATCAGATACACAACTGGAAGCTCTTGGAGCTGAAGTTTGCCACTGGAATATGAAAAGGAGATATTAACAGATTTTATGATAAAAATGCAAAGTGTACATCCTTCATCATGATAAACCATGAAAAACATTCATTCACTCAATCTTGATACTCCTAAAATTTAAATATTTTCCAAAGGACTGTTTTACAAAGACTGGTATTTTTCTAAATTTGTATTTGCTTTTTATTGTTCTTTCCTGGTATAGGAAGCATCAACACATTTTTGTTATTCTCACTCCTAGCTACAACAGACATACAGCTACCAATGGCTGTATAAAAAACTCCCCAGTTGAAGGTCCATGGTCCCTTGTGACTGATGGATGCCATGCACAAATTTGTTTTTATACTTTTTTTATTTTATTAGATTGCTTTTAAATGCTTTATTCAAATGCTTATTTACAAGCCAAAATTCTTCTAATATACATTTCACATTTGCAAGATTAATAATTATGCTTCACTTTATAAGATTCAACTTTAAACTGTTCTTAAATATTCAACTGTTTCTTTTTACTCTCAGATTGCCATTCTGTTATGATTAGTAAGCAATGTGGATCAGATATAAAATAGCTTTTTTTTTTCTAATCCACACACTTGACTTACAACTGGAGAATGATCTGTGATTTGCAGTAAAAGTTACAAAAATTAAATCAAAGGATAATAATAATATTCAACAGTGTTAATCTCATTCTTAAACTTCTTTTCAGAAATTTCTAAAATATTCAATTTGATGGTATTTTAAAAACAGAATCAGTTTGATTTATGACCAGATCAAATCAAGAAAAAAGTTTTTTAGAAGATAATGTTGCTTGTTTTCACTGCTTTTGTGGGCCTTCCTGTCTGTTTAATTTTGTGTTGCCTACATTTTGTCATCTGTCACATTAAATTCCTGTTTTTGAGAATGGCCTGAAGAGAAGCTCATTTGCTTGATTATTCTTTTTGGGAAAAGGTGAAAGTTGACTGATGAAAATGAAATGGTCTAATGAATCCATTCATGGAATAAACAAGAAAAGGCAGGAAAAGACATAATGTTTGTAGTTTTCAGATCTTTGTCTTTCATCAGAACCCAGAAAACTGTATTTATATCACTCTACATTGAACTATATTTGCTCTTGTAGATTTGACTCAGCAAGTTGGAAATAGGACTAATGCTCATGTTGTTTTGGACCATATAGCAACTTCTAACCAATTTTGGTTTAACTAAAATCAAAATGATCTCTGTTGGTGGGAAACTGAACTAAAGATAGAAAGAATTTGAGATTTTATTCTCAGTGATTGGTTAACAACTTAAGTCAATGAATCCATTGAAGTCTGATCACTTGTCAATAAACTATCTGTTAGAGTAAGCTAATTTCTCCACTTATAAAGGAAAATAGCACAAAATACAACTGAGTTATCTCCCTTCTTCATTAGTTGGAATGAGCACTTCTGAATTCAACACGATGACAAACTGATATGCATATGGAATTCATGATTTAATTCCAAACTAATCCTTGTTGTTCTCAGGTAGTAAATGAATGATAGTTGTTTTACTATGTGTTAAAACACACTTATCTTATTTTCACTTGCTTTTGTTCATCCCAACAACCTGGAATATAAAACTGTCCATATATCACTATTTCAGATCTGCCTGTGTAGTAGAACAGATCAACAGTGAAAAGCATCACATGGAAAGTTTATTTTTACTTGTATATCAAACTCTATAATTCTTTTCAATGATTAAATGCTGGAGAATTCTATAAATAAACCAGTACTATGGGTTTAGTTGATTTAGATTTACTCATGAGAAGAGAAAGGCTTAGTAATAATTCATGTTTTAAAAGACTTTGAAGTTTCATGTTCTACTTTATTGGTTCAATGTTTAATTCTGAGATTGTCATCATAAACTAACTTTAGTCCAAAAAGTTAAAGGATATAAGATTTTATATTTTATTTATTTTAATCCTTTCACCCTTCCAAGCAAGTTGGGGGTACTAAATGTAAAAGAAACAGAAGAATAAAAGACCAAAATTTAAGGCGACAGAAAGCAAAGAACTACAAAGATAGAAAACTCTAACTTTTACGTCAGAGGAAGAAGTACTTTTGCTTATAAATTAAAAAAAAAAAATAACAATATTGTTCTTTCATAGTTGACTCCTTAAAAAAATAACAGTTGGTACTTGATTTTCAAATATGGCTAATCCTAAGAAAAATATAGATGGCTTTATGCAAAAGAACAAATATCCTAATGAAGCATTTTCTAATGCTAACTACACCAGAAATAATGATGGTATCATGTACACCATCAAACTTCCATTTTCTGTAAGAGCCAGAATAGCCAAGGTAATATTATCTGTTGGAAGCCCTATCAAAATCATAGATGGTTTTATGTAGGGATTCAAATATCCAAAGTAGAATTTTCTATTGTTGGTCCCTACCAAAAACATCTATGGCTTTATGTAGGGAATCAAATATCCATGGTAGAATTTTTTAATTAGAGCCCAAACAAAAACATATTTGCAAATAATTGAAGTAAAAATTAATCATAAAACTCATCTTAAAAAAAAAAATGAATTTTCCTGTTTTTTGTTTTATTTTACACATTTGGTGCATGTTCATGCAACTTTTCCCATGGCTTAAAGATTAATACATGCAAGAAATCTTAGTTTGTTGAATACATATACCGAAAATTGAGCAGTATTTGCAAAAAAAGAAAAAAAAAAAAAAAAAAAGGGAAAGAAAAACATTGAATATTGTTACAGTTTATTGGCAAATAAGATAAATAAATGTTTTGGGCAGCTTTTATTTGGTCTTGGCATTTTGACTTGTTTTTCTTTAAAGTGGTCAGTCAGTTATTTCATGTGCCAATGGCAAAATGAGAATCAATTCTTTTGTGGCATTTTGTGGTTAATAATGTACTATATCACTTCCCTGGACACCATGCAACTCAATCTTCAGGCACACCAAAATCATGTGCCTCAATTCCAATGGCCCCATCAGATTGTTTCTCTCAGCCTCCATTACCCTTTCGCTGGCAAGGAAAAAGTATTATTTGTAGAGCAGCTTACAGTCAGACAAGTTATCATGCAAACGTCATGTAAAACTCTTGTAATAATCATAAGCCGACCTCAAATTAGCCTTTGCTGTTAGCCATAAGTGTGTTACATGCCAACATTTACAAATTGTGCCAAAGTAAAAGTGTAATTGTAAACATTTGTCAGATGTAAAATATATATGTGTGTGTGTGTGTGTGTGAGTAATTCTTCAAAATTTGCTATATTTATAGGAAAAGAGTGCTCACTGTCAAGAATAGAACATTTCTAACAATCAACACTCACAGGCAGTTTCATAGTGTAAGTGATCATCAGACCATGTGCCTGAGGACTAATTAAGGTGATGGGGTCTAGCTAGTGATGATTTTTTTTATGTCCACACCATTTTTAGCTATGTCTGTATATCAGTGTGTATATATATATATATATATATATATATAAAAACATATATTGTTAAATATAACAAATAATGCTCTGCTATTCCAAAACTGTTATTGCACAGCAATCTTCTATATCAGCATGAGAGAATATATCTTTGTTTAAATGTCTGCATAACCACTCTGAAGATGGTTCATGTGAACTGAAAGCTTAGATCAAGGAACTGCTTAATAAAAAAAAAAAAGTGTCCAAATATTCAACAATTTTTGACTTCATTTTCACACAAAATTAAAGCAAATATATAGAGTTTAGAACATCTCCTGATTAAACATAATAGACATTTATTGTCTGTTATATTTAACAATATATGTTTAAATAATGATCTGCTGCCCCAATACACTAAATGTATGTATATATATATATATATATACACATACACACAGAGTAACCTTGGTCCTTGACCATAATTTGTTTTGAAAGTCTGTTCTAAAACTAAATTGTTTGAGAATTGAATGATTTTTCTCTCATTACAATTAATGTAAAAGAGATTAATTCATTTACAAGCACTAGATGAATGCTTATTTACATGCTTACACTATATATTTTAGTATAAAAAATGTTTATTCAAGCAATAAATAACCCACAAATGTGTAAAGGAAAAGAAAAACATAATAGAAGTAAGTTTAACATAACAACACTGTATTATGTACATACCTTTTTGGTTGCAATATGATGGCATTAGTGGATGGAGGTGAGGTAATGAAGGGGAGGAGAGATTTCTGAGAAGGTGAGTCCCCTTTCATAAAAACTTCTGGAAACTGTCTTTCAGAGGTTTCTTCCTTTCTCTGTCTTTTTGGCCCATGTAAATCTTTCTCTGGGGTTTCTTTTTTTTTTCTTTCAGTAAAAACCTGTTAGTTGTTTCTGCCTCTATTGTAAAATTTTTCTAAAATGTGAGACAACATTGGCATTGAAAAGGTTTACTGCTCTATTTGCTACCACTGTACCAGGGTGATATTTTTCCACAGAATTTTACACATCAACCCATTTAGCACAAATTTCTTTGATTAAAGAACTTGGGACATCTCCCTTTCCTTCCTCCTCATCAGAAGACATTTTCTCAGCCAAAGCCTTTTGCTATTCATTTTGAAGGTGTATGAGTGGTAAGCTCAGTACACTTGTCTCCCACCAGCTCTTCAGTATATTCACAGTCAATATTGAAGCCCATAGTTTTTCCCATACAGACAATATCATCAACAATTGTTTTTCTCTCACCTTTTCTTTTTCATTTACCAGTATCACTGCTAGTTTTCTTTGTTTTTTATTTTTGTAATAAATAATTTGTCTAGTTTTTTTGCTACTGTCTACTTGTGTTGTGCATTTTTTTGAAAAAAAAATTAGACTAATTATTAATTACAAAAAAAAATTAAAACCACCAACCTTATAGTCAAAAATAATAATTCACCTCTTAGAAGAAAATTAAATAGGACAACTATTATTTATGAATTCAAATGTCCATTAAGGAACTGTATTCCTGATCAATCAAAATTCATAAACAATTGTATAGGCCACACTACAACATGTTTGACAAGAAGACTCACACTGCATCTTTCTGACCATAGCTCAATTAGGTCTCATTTAAATATTCATGGAGACCTACTGGACCCGATTTGTAACATACTTGTTGATAACACAAATATAATAGTATCATCTACATGTAAAAAAAAATTGCTAAAAATAGTGGAAGCCTTATTAATAAAAACAAAAAACCAACACACAGTAATATCAACTATGCACATGGACTCAATATCTTCACTGTGTTTTGAAAATGAAACATGTAAATACATAGATACAACAATCTATTTCTAGTTAACAGTTAATATATTTCAACCTTGAAAATGGCTAAATGTATAGCGGAAAGCACTCAAAAACAATATTTGGACAATTTTTATATAACTTATCTATTGAAAAGAAAAATTACAAGATCACATGAAAAAATATAAAAAAAAAGAATATATATATAAAAAACTTAATCAGGGCACCTTGTCTGTCATATTTAATGAAACTTGCATGAAAGAATGATTGACTTCAGAATCTGCAACTCTCCTGGATGATCTCCTTGTTTAAGTTGGTGAATGCTCCCATAATCCTTGCCTTCAGTTCATCTTTGGTGGGACAAGGAGTTTTGTTGTTCTCTTGCTCAACTGCACCCCACACATAATAATCAAGGAGGTTGCAGTCTTTGGAGTTATGTGGTCAGATGTAAAGGGTGACGTGGTGCAGAGTTCTGTTACCAGACATAAGGTCTTCCAGCAACCACACCCTTGACCCAGGGCAACACTACCTTCTCATAGCACTCGATGTAGTCCTCCAAGTTGAGTTTCAGACCCTATAGGAAGCTGCATGGTGACATAACATCACCATCACTAGTGATCACCCCAAACACCTTCATAATCACCATTAGTCTCATCCAATTCTTTCCGAATTCTCTGCTCTGTCCTCAGATTGATGCCCAAACACTCTGAAATGTTTGTATTGGAGATTCCAGTACAAATGCCAAGTAGTACAGCATGGCGTTTCAAAATTTCTGGCCATGTGAATTGCACCATGGTACTCTTTTTCTCATAAATGTTGCCCAACTGATCCTACTATACTCTGCAGTCAACAAAATCAAAAATAAACAATGCACATTTACAAAATTAAAAATATAAAATGGCAACAATTTACCCATAACGTTCTGTATATATATATATATATATATATATATATATATATATATATATATATATGAGCATGTGTATATGTGGGATTGCATGCATACATATGTTTATTTTTAATAATGTTAAACCAGTCAAGGTAGCAGGTTATAGGGTAAGAGGCATAGTTTATTCAGATATGTGAGAAAGATAACAGTTGACTCTAGACCTGAACAGATTAAGATTGTACTGAAGAAGCAACATCTTGGGAGCTAGTTCCACAGTTCACTGCTTCATGGGAAGAAGCTGCTTGAGTGGAATTTACATCTCACAAAGGGAATGTGGGTGGCTTGCTACCATGTGCATAGCCTGATGTGTCTCAGCTGTGAAGCTAAGAACTGGTGGAACTAAGGAATATAGTTTATCTGAAAACTTTCCATGGAAAGTATGATAGAATATTGAGAGACTTGCAATGTTTCATCTGGGAGAAAGAGCTTGTAGGGTGGAAAATAATTTGTCACCCACAAAGCCTTGGAGACTGTTTTGAATTCTGTCGAGTCTGGAAACTGAACACTGGGCAGCTCCTTACCATATATGGCATCACTACTCTATTTTCTGCCTGATCTGTTTCTTGTAAAGCTAGAAGGTAGCAGAAGGAATAGTACGGGGAACTGACAATCTTTCCAGCATCTTTTGTGTTGGATCATATGTTCAAGTTCCACTTAGGGTCTGGATTAAGCTTAAGTCACACTAGGCACTCAAGGCATGGTGCTTTCTCTTTAGCCAGATAAAGATATTATCCTCAAGACTAAAGTAAGCATGTATATAGCATGTATCTTAACATCCCTATTGTATTCTGTAATATAGCATATTGCAAACATATCAAATGATTTGAGTGATTCCAACAAAAATTTCTGAGATCCATTCTTAACATCAAATGGTAGTCACTCTTGTCCTCCAAAGATCTGAACACAACAGCATTGAAACAATAATAATCCTCAAAATAAGGTAACATGCAGAACACAATGTGAGAATGGGTGATAACAGGATTTCCAAACAACATTTCTATGGAGAACTGTAAACAGGAAAGCATCAGGCCTAACAAGAGGTTTAAAGATAATCCAAAGGATAATCTCAATGGGATCATTCTGTAAGGGTAGGATGCATTGTCTCTGAAGATGAATATCTTAGGCATGTTCAGATGAAACATGATCTCAAAAGAGGCACTCACTCTGATTTGCCTGCTAATATGCAATCTTTGAAATGTGGTGTTTGTGTGTGCATCTTGTTGTCACGAGCAGGTTATATAAACCATCTTAAAGTTCATCATAACACCAGAAGCAAGCCAACCTGCCTCATCCTCCTGTCATCAATACCTGTGTTGTTTGCTACAAGGTTTGCAGGTCATCATCTGCACTGAAAAGGCACATGGTGGTGCACAGGAAAGTTGCAGGGCATAACAGATTCAATCAACCCAATCAAGGATACAGAGTTTATCTGTTATATATGCATAATACCTATGAAATTGAATGCGCTTCTCAAGAGCCATCTGATGTAAAGAGTGAGGATGTGGCCATCACCATATATATCCATCTATATTTCTGAGATTACATTATTCAGACTATTGTCCTTATCTTTGTTGCCATATTTATTACAACGTTTTGGCCATTGTACACTCCAACCTTCTTCATAAAATTAATACACAGATGTCCTCAAGGACACATGGCACAGTGATAAAGGTGTTAGATCCAGTGACAAAGAGTATGAGTTCAATACCTGGTTAAAGAGGTGGAGAACTTGGAGAGGGGAATTAACGGGAGATAACTGACAAATGACATCCATTAGACATGACACATGGAACAAAAACAGTCTACCCCAGTGAGCGAAATAAAGGGTTCAGTTTGAGATTCCAACCACCTGAAGAAGGCCAGAGTGTACAACAGCCAAAATGCTGTAATAAATATGGTGACAAATATGAGGACAATAGTCCGAATAATGTAAATAGAGTATATATATATATATATATATTCTGTTTATATGTTATTTCTATAGATACAAATATTTAAATAAATGCTCTGTTTATAACAACATTTACTTGGCTGAATGTTTGAGAAATTTCATAGAAAATATATGTTCTCCATTAAGATATGCTTTGAGCAGATATGAGCATTTCAGACAAATCATATGAAATTTGTAGTTTGACCTTGAGTAATTTGACCTTGTTAACCAGATGCTTCCTTTGTAGCTAAATGGTATAGCACATCAACTGATAATTGATTTGTATTGTATTTTTGTTAATGATTTTTGATAGTTTATTATTATGATGTTTTTCAATTAATTTAAAGAATATTTTCCAATTTTTTCATCATGTTATTATAAGGAAGTAAATATAAGGACAGTTGGACCAGATTATGTTTCTTTTGTTTTGGTGTGTATTGTTTTTAGTTATGTATTCTAAGTTAGTCAAATAACCACATTTTCCTAATTTTGATTCATATAATTTTTTATTTTCATTAAATATTTTTATACTGCTAGAATAAATTGCAATTCTTTTGTTATAGATATTGGTATATGTTTAAATATATTAGGTGGATGATTTGAATTTTTGTTTTTGTGCTTGAATACTTCACAACAAGTTGTACACAATAACACTTATTCATGAGCCCATAGACGCTACTTGTCACAGCTGATCAAGGGTGCCTGATGTTTAGTATAGAATGTTGTATGTGTACCTAACTAATCCTACTCACTAACATCCACATACCTAGAGGGAGCAGGGCTTATCCCTCTGCTTAAAATGATTTTAATTTACTGTGTCAAGATGAGCTGAGTGCTGATTTATTTTTTCTCTTTTGTGCTTGTCATTTGCATTCCTGTAAGACTGGATTGCAAGTGTAAGAATAATCCTGACAAGTTCTGTTAAATCTGTAGTAATGTGGTTCTTCCTAATTGTCAAGCAAAAATCACTGACTTTGTGAAGAAGGCATATCACGATTACTTCGGAGTCAGGCTAGGGGATCAGGATAAGCCATTCGCTCCCCACATTTGTTGTAAAACATGTGTTGAGAACTTGAGGGATTGGAGGAATGGTAAAAGAAAGAGTATGCCATTTGCCATTCCAATGATCTGGAGGGAAGGAAAAGATCACTTTACAGACAGCTATTTCTGCATGATAAATCTAAAAGGAAGAAATCACAAGAACAAGCACCATGTCCAATACCCTGATGTTCCTTCTGCCATAAGACCAATTTCTCATGGCCCAGACTTTCCTGTTCCTGAGACAGATGGTAACATGGAATATAGCTCTGTTTCTGAACATAGTGACATGAATGTTGTAGCTGGGAATGACACATACAATAAAGAAGAGGATGACAAGCCAGTACCCTTGACACAAGCAGAACTCAACGACCTTTCAAAGGAGTCTGCTCAGCTGCTGGGTTTACATCTCAATGAGAAACACCTCTTGACACCAGGAACAATGTTCTACTGTTATTGAGACTGTGAGAGAGAATTAAGACAGTTTTTCATGTTCCAGGATAAGTCATCATTGGTTTATTGCAACAACATTGCTGGATTGTATGATGTTACAGAATGGAGACTTTTTATTGGCTCATCCAGCAGAAGTCTCAAAGCAGTTCTTCTACACAATGGGAATAATTTTTCATCTATCCCTATTAGAAATTCAGTATAAATGAAAGAAACTCACAAGAGCATGGATCATTTGTTGTCTGCTGTTAACCACCAGGAGCACAAATGGTCGATCTGTGGAGAAGGTGATTGAACTAGTCCCAGGGCTCCATCGTGGGTACACAATGTATCCTGGTTTTTTGTGTCTTTAGGAAAGCCGGTCTGATGTCCAACATTTTGTCAGACAAGAGTGGCTATTAAAATAAGGTTTAAAACCTGGCTTGCATAATGTTTAGTCTCATACCCTCATTGAAACAAACAAAATACTGCTTCCATGCTTACATATCAAGTTACAAGTAGTGAAGGACTTTATGAAGACAATGGACAGGGAAAGCAGCTGGTTTGCTTTCCTCCAGGAGAGGTTCCCATGGATAAGGATGGAGAAACTCAAGGCTGGTATATTTGACGGCCCTCAAATAAGAGAACTCATGAAGGACCCCATGTTTGATGAAGCACTGATCAAAGTAGAACTGTCTGCCTGGCAGTCACTAAAGTCAGTAGTTACAAACTTCCTGGGAAACCACCAGAGCATGAAATACGAGAAGAAAATTGAAGAGCTACGTAAGAGTTTCCATCAACTCAGGGCACAAATGTCAGTCAAACTATACTTTCTGCAATCACACTTGGATTATTTTCCAAAGAACTGTGGAGATTTGAGTGAAAACTGTCTTTAAATCAGATATTATATATTCGACCTTGAAAATACTGCAAGCCAGTGTAATTCATTTGATTTATTTATTGATTTTTGTATCATTTATCAATAGCTTTTGGAATTTATTGTTGTTTGTTCTTGCTTCTATCATATTTATTATGTTTATTAAGTCATTTTTTAAATCTGTGAATTCCATTTTGTTGAAGTGGGCTTTCCTTTGTCGAGAATCCAAATTTGTTATTATTATTGTGATGATTTTTAAGAAAGTATAATACTTTTCATTGTAGACTTTTTATGAAATGTTCTTATTTTTCAGTAAGTTTAATTTTGTAAACATGTACATTTGATATGGGAATATCTTTTAATTACTTATTCAAATTATATTGATTTCATATTTTTTTTTGCAATATACTAATAGTAATTGATATTTACATAATCAGTAGTCTGCAAAACTGCTCAACTTGAAATTTTGTTGTTTTAATTCCTGGAAATTTAATATTTAAGAAGCAGCAGATATTTTTTATAAAAATATCTGCTCTTTCTTAAATCTCATATAAAAAAAAAAAAAAACAAGTTTTGTTAAACTCAGTCAACCAAGTCGGTTTAACTTTTTATTGTATTATTCCAGTTTTAAAATAAGCTGTTTCACATTTGCATCAAAATTTGTAGATCAGCAATTTTGTTTTTCAATCATCTCAGAAATTATCAGATGGTTAAAGTTGTAAATATATTTTTTATTAGCTTCATCCTGGCATTCTTTTACAATGCTATTAAATGTACATATATGAATTATGTCATGGGCAAAACGTTTTCACAGAGCTTGTAAATATAACTTATATGCAACATAGCAGGGAACATCTTAAAAAGAAATCCCAAAATGTTCAACAGAAAATAAAATCAGTAAGTGTATACACTTGTTCAACTTAGAAAAACAGAAATAAGTTATTCAATAAGACCACGTCATTCACATTAATGCTGGCTTTCATGTCATGATGACATTCATCAACAAGTCCTTGGTATTGTGAATCTACTGGAATCTCTCTCTCTCTCAGAGATGGATTAGATGGAGTAGCTAAAGGGATTCAAATTAGACATAGTCACTTGTTGAGTGGGGTGTAATTGTAAAAGATTTCAATTATATACAATGTGGGCCCACTTCTAATAACAGGCCACAACAAAAGAAATATGAAATTAAAATAATATTTTTTTATAAAGCAGTTCACTTCAAGCAAAGCAGGCATACCACTAGCATGCAAAGTGTGAGAGAAAAGGCTGTGTGAGTAGAAGAGACAGTTACATTTAACCATTCTAACAGTGACAGGGTAGGACTGAGATGCCAACCTAGTAGCTTGCTTAAATTCATGCAGTCTGGGAACCAGCAAAAGTAGCTCGTTGGAACAGTGGCCGTGAAAATACTTGTAGAAGAGACAGAGGGAAGTCATGGTATGGCTGTGAGAAAGCAACTGTAGACTCAATGGCAGATCAAGACCTATCACATTGTATATTTTTCTCTGGATTTTGTCAAGGACCTTGAGGTGTACTGCGAGGACATGAAGACCATATATGACAGCAATATTCCATGCAACGATGGATGGTTGATTTATTGATTTGAAGGATGGACTCATGTGAGAAAAACTTTTTGACACAACACAGAGAACCAACTTTCCTTGCGGTAGATGAAGCTATTGATTCACTGTATTTATTCGACCTCATGCCAGCAGACTGTACGAGACCAAGCAGGCATAACGAGGCACTCTTGAGAAATTGGGACTCGGCCTTTCTCATGGGATGCAGGGAGGGTTCTCTATGGTGGGTAAAGGAGGGCATTTTTGTTTTGGAGGCATTAAAGTTTACAAGCCATTTCCTGTCCCAGTCAACCATAGATTGGATGTTCTTTTTGAAATTAGCAGCCATGTTAAAATATCACACACACACACACACATATATATAATTGTTATGGTCCAATATCCTCGCACCACAGTTATGGTCCAAAGTTAGAACCAAGGAAGAACAACATGAACACAAGAGTAGAATAATAAAGATATATTACAACAGAAATACAGTATAAGAAGTTGAAGGTGTTAGTAATGACAGTCCATCTGGTTTAGAGTGAACTAATATTGTCTCGACTCATTACACCATTCATTCATTATACCTCTTGAGAGGTGCAGTATTTATAGTGTCAGGAAGAGTCCATTATCGTTATAGGTAAGTTCCCATAAGAATAATAATTAGAGATTATTCAAATGATACACATGTTCGTTTGACTTTTCCACATTGTTGTTAGTCAGAAAGCAGCTTGATACATTTTTACAGTTCTTGGGGAAGTTGTCAAAAAGACAGAGTTTACCAAAGTGGAAACAAACAAGGGCTGTCATTGACTTATTGTTTAGGGTATTTTACCCATAATAATAATAATGGACTATTCCATACTTAATAAATACTACGCCTCAGGAGTAGGCAAGGAGTCATTAGTTCAAGTCGAGTCAGAGGCAGTCCGAAACATAGTCGCATTCAGACAATTACTGCAAGACATTGGAATAGTGATACTGGTCAAGACTACTAAACCTGATTGTTCATACTAACACTTCTACTTCTCTGTATATATTCCTGTTTGTAATATATCTGTGTTATTCCATACCTGTGTTTAAGTTCTTTATTGGTTCTACCTTGGACTATCACCGTGGTACAAGGAACCAGACCATAACATGTATCTATTGACCAATCAAAGGACTCATTACATACTGGTTACAACAATGCTGTGAAAAAAAACCTCTGGATTAGCCATTTCCTTTATTTTTTTTAAAAGGAGCTGTTACATAATCACAAAAATCTTGTCCTATAGGAAAAGGCAGAAAATTGTTGGAGCACACATGACCACAGCATTGATTCAGGACTCAATCACCCTGTCTAACAACTCGTTAGGAAGAGATACTGCATTACTTGATACTTAGAGCTCACAATCCCAAGCACAATCTTAAAAAAAAAATAGAAAAAAACTAACTTGGTTTGCATTTTTCTGAGAACTACACAGAATTGTCATTCCTTCTGTTTCCTTGGCCATCTTCAAGAAGCTGGCTGTTGACCAGTGCCATGAGTGCAGCTTATCTTTTCATTTCCTGTGGCAGATTGAAAACTGCCATGTTAATGCTCACAAAATATCTGAAAGAGAAATGAGAATGTTATAATTTGATGCATGCTGTGTAATATTACATCGGGTCATCTTCTGTTTATGGCCTGCTGAAAGTTTGTTTCCAGTGTAAACTCTATGTATTTCCAAAGTGATGTTGAAAAATTCTCCATTTGAACAAAAAGGAATTCATAAAAACAATCTGATGTTTGTTCATTTAGTTCATTTCTGGGAAGCAAGTCATGCCAAAAACATTTTCCTTGTTATATAAATACATTTTCCTATCATGCAAATTTCATGCATGCAAGAGACTGTTGTAAAGTCCTCAGTCCAACCAATTTTCCAAAATTATGCCATTAGAAGTGTTTTTGTTGGGGTAAGAATTTTTCAGCATTCTTCATATATATATATATATATATATATATGTAAGGGATTCTGAAAATTCTTACCCCAAATATATATATTTTAATCAATTAATCTGAAGCAAAAGCAATCAATGCTTTCATATATATATATATATATATATATATATATATATATATATATATATATATATATATATATGTGTGTGTGTGAGAAAAAAATTCAAGGAAAACTGAGCCGACATTTATCAAATGTAAGATAAGTTTTCCTTTAGTCTTTATTCTTATTGCCCTGTACAGATATATTCTATCTGGGATTTTTACACACATTATATATATATATATATATATGCAAGGTTACAAAATTTAATTAAAGTGTTAAAAGCAAACATGTAGAAACAAGAAGATAAATTCACAAAAATAAAAATATTTGCAATGGTATGGTGAACAAATTGCATACATGTGGGAATACCACTGGTTATGTAATAACTAAACATTTGTTACAAAACCAGCAATGTGCCTAGTCTTATAACTGAAATACGTACTGAGTAATGCTAACTTTGAAGGTATTGGAATCAATTTATATTAAGTTCAACCAGCCATCCCTGTAAGCAGTTGTTGTTGTTAGGCTAAAATGTAATTAACCTGTAATTACTTTGTTTTACATAACATTTGGTCTTTGGTGCTCAATTTGAGCTACTGTGCTCATTTCTTGTCCTCAGCTGAGCTCCAATGAGAAAGGACAAATAAACTGTTTTATCTGTTAATTTTTTTGTTAATTATGTTCTAAAATAACACTTTAGAATAATGTTATTTTTTATTATCCTGTTTATTTTTTCTTGTTTTAACAATACTGTTTTTAACACTGTATTTCCTTCTCTAATGTAGATGTGTATATACCTTTTTATAGAAAGTATCTTTTTCAGACATGGGCAAATAAAGAAGTCCAAAAGTTCACATTCAAAAACCATCTATAGGCATGTTTATACTTTGGTCTTGATTCTTTTTATGTTCTTCTGAGCATGAAATGAGTCCAGTTGTAATCTCATAGATCTGGTAGAGATATTAGCCACTGCTCAGATATTTTAAGATACCTCAGTTTCTTAGTCTTCACAAACAAATGAAAAAATTGATCTGAGAATGAAATGTTTTGCCCAAAATAATTGGTGGGGAAGGGGTTAATACATACATACACACACACACACACACACACACACACACATATATATATATATAGCGAGAGAGAGTACAAGTAAGAGAGTCATTGGGTTTTAATAATTCAGGTGGATCCTAATAATATCAAATATTGAAACTGACCCACAAAAAGAGCTCAATGTATTTATTATAACAGTGCATATAATGTGGGTATAAATCTATTCCCACCAAGGCTAAGTACCTTGGTCTTATTCAACCCCAGTGGATGGACTGTATTCATATCCGAATCAGAGATTTAGAATTTAACTTAGACAGCAGTCGTAAAATTGATATCAAACCTGCCAAAATCAATGTATCAAAAAAAATTCAGGTTTCCACTAAAAAATATCAAATTATACTTACAAATGAGTTGTATTATCAAGATTAACAATAAATCATACTTAGATAATTTATATAAAGAAAGAATATATTTAAAGAAATCTTATATAAGTTAAATTTCTATATGCTAGGATGTAAATTACTTAAGAACTGTCCACAGTTCCTGTTTAGGAAGTATTTAAAATTTCAAACTTTCACCTGCCTTCAGTCACTGTAAACATGACTTTATTTTACCAAATATACATTAGTTCTGGATGTATTCAATATCACATGTTAATTTTTAATCTAAACATCATGAAATAAATTATAACCAAAATGGATTTTCAAGGATTTTCTTATTATATTGCTCTGTTACTTACATTGAGCTCTCTTTAGATTAATATCCTTTTGAATTATATACACACACACACATAATATATATATATATGTATGTATGTATATAATATATATATATATATATATATATATATATATATATATATATATATATATACGATGGGATAATGATATGTAAATTTTTCTATATCAAGAACAGTTTTGAAAAAAAGATGTATGATAAATTGGAAAAAGTTTTGTGATGTGTTTCATCCATTTCAACAATGTAAACAAACTGAGTCCAATGAAGTCCTAATGAATGAAACACGTCACAGAACTTTTTCTAATTTGTCATATGTTTTTTCTTTTTATATATATATATATATATATATATATATATATAAATAATCAGTGTGTTAGTTTAAAGGCCTACAGCCACTCTAGTATAGCTAGATGTGTAAAATAGCTGAAAGAGTATCAGTGATGCAAGAAAGCCTCTTTGATGATGGATTCTTTTTTTCTTACTGATTATTGTAGATTATAAGCAGGGTTGAAAAGCCATCACTGGTCTGCTTATTAGTAATTCTCCTTGAGAAGGAACTGTCAGTAAGCACAAACTGTATACTTTTCATACATGTATGTAGATGTGAAAAATACAATTGTATCTAAAGCAACATGGATGCATGCGATTCTAATCTGAAAGAAGCAAGATAAAAAAAAGGAAGCATAACAATGATTGATTGTTCAATGAATAGATCTAATAGAAACAATCAAGCAGCAACCAATGCTGTTACAAATATACATATATGTATTATATTTGTGTGTGTGTGTGTATATATATATATATATATATATATATATATATATATATATATATATATATATATATATATATTTAATGCATGTATTTGTAATTATTACCTGAAAAGAAAAATGCCTTTGATGTATTCAGATCTATATGTAGACATAAAAATTCGGCAAATGGTATATATATATATATATATATATATATATATATATATATATATATATACATGGATACACACACACACACACACGTGTGTGTGTGTATATATATATATATATATATATATATATATATATGTGTGTGTGTATATATATACATGTGTGAAAATATATAGAAAATAGGAAAAAGAACTGGTTAGGTAAATAATCCAAAGTTCCTTAGTATTTTATTTATTATTTTTAAAAAATAGTGCTCGATACAAAAGTAGATATATATAAATATAATTATTTATTTAAAAATATGATTCCAACTCGCGACATAAGAGGTCTCATGTTTCAAAACAAGAGCCAAAAAAAAAATCAATATAATTATTTGAATTAAATTGAGTTAAAGTAAGCTCTGTTCCATCTTCAAGCGAAATTTTTTTTGAATAACGTATTTCTGAAATTTACATGTTTTAATAATTGAAATCAAAATTTTCCATGGTAACAGCTAGGGCGAATTGTTTAAATTGGGTAGGCGTGTGTTGGGTATTAATAATAAGTATCAATATAGAGTTACTTTCATAGATCTCAAGTCAGGGTAAGGTAAATAACATAATTAAATTTGAAACGGAAGATGTTTTAACCCTAGTCTGGTTTACGTGTCTATGGAAATTTTTTATTTTTTTTTTTTTTTTTTATTAAAGGGTTTTGTGTATATAAAAAAAAAAAATATTTTAACATTTGTTTTTTGATGACTTCATAAAGGGTTATCTTTTTTGTAGGATATTTAAACTATTTATTTGGGCTATGGATTATAAAAGTTATTATATTGTATGCTTGTTTTTAGCTAATTATTCAAACCATGAATTTGATGATGTCGACAAAAAACCGTTAACTCATGTCTATTGTTTAATAGATTATTATTATTTAGAAACTTAATAATGTGCAGTTTCTCATGGAGGCACAATAAGGTATAGGGGAAAAAAAAATATATATATATATATATATATATATATATATGCAGAAGGAACTAGAGACAGATGACAGGAAAGAGTCCCAGCAAACACTCACATTGTTTGCACAAAGAAGGCTTATTGGACCCGATGTAAAGTGCCTCCAGAACCTTTAGATGAAATAAAGAGTGTGACCGGGTCAACACGGTGAACCAGTCAACACTAAATTTGGCTGCACAATCTCTGCTGTTTAAAAGATGTTTGCATATGGTGGAACAGTAGGTGTTCGGGACGAGTCCATTCAAAGGCAGCGTGTGGTTTTTAATTTTAGTAGGAACGTGCTGTATTTATTCTTATGTCTAAAAATCGCTGAGTTGTTCTCCCTATGTATATGGCTCCGCAACTATCAAACATATTTGTAAATAATTGAATTAATTTAGTGTGGAGGGAGAACATCTTTACACGCAGCTCGAAACATAGGCTGAGTTTGAAAAATAATCCGAACTTCAGCAGAGAAAAAATAACAGCGAACATTTGATGAAATTTGTTTAGCTATTTTTTTACATTTGGTACCAATCTAGGGTAATCTGAGCTAAACTGGGCATTTTTGACAGTGTAGAGATCAAGCACTTCTGAACTCTTCAACTTTATTTACAGATAACTGAATTAACAGTATCAAGAGGATAACCCAAATTACATAGGGTATCCTTAATAAAGTTAATTTCATCGTTCAAGAAAGGCTCAGAGCAAATCTTTAATGCTCTGTGTAGGAGGGTTTTAATAATGTTGATCTTACGCTTAGTGGGACAAAAAGAGTCCCAACACGTGTATTACATTTGTATAACACTGCAAAAGTAGGTTTTCTATAAACGGAAGTAAGAAAACCTGTTTTTTTTTTTTTGTTTTTTTTTTCCCCCTATTCCTTATTGTACATTTTTCTGTATTAATTTTAAATCTCCCGTTGAAGCCTGAAGAGCGGGAGCGAAACCGGTTGCTTCCCCCACGTTGTTGTGTTTTTTTTAAATTTTTTTTATTGTTTAATATGTCTTGTAATATTAAATTTTATACTTTTTTTTTCGATATATATATATATATATATATATATATATATATATATATATATATATATATATATATATATATATATTTATTTATTCAAAATTATAATATAAATATGTTATAAAATCAATATAAAAAAAGCCATTTTGTTTCAACACTTCATGTGTCTTATCAAAAGAATTCAACACCATCACTTAATAAGGCACAATAAGTGTTGAAACAAAATGGCTATTTTTTTGTAGTGATTTTATAACATGTTTATGTTATAATTTTTGAATAAATAATTATATTTGCTCTACTCTGTATTGAGTACATTTTTAAGAATATTATTTTTTGGTTATTGGAATTTATTCCATTTACACCAATCCTATACTTGGGTATATATATATAGTCACAACTTCACTGGTCATATTGCAAGGTGACAGCAGAATACAGAAAATGTATAGCCAGCTTCTCAGTGGACAAAGGACAATTGCATGGCCATGGCTCAGGTATAAGGACAAACTAAAAAGTAACCACTCAGCTGTCAGTGTGCCTCATCCGAACTTTGATCGAGTTGCTCTGGTTAGAAATAACTGAAGATATTTGTGCCAGAGTGAAATCAGAAATTTTGAATCAGTCATATTGACCGACTAAGAGATGAAAGACAAAGACAAAAAGCTTCAGCAAACATTCCTGTGGCTATGACGTGATATTCAAACTGTTGCACAATATGTGGGTTTGCATGAGTTCAGTAGTGAGGCTGTAGTGTCATATACATTAGAAAATATAAAAACTGAATGTGTTTGTTGGATACACATGCGTCAAAATTGAGGGGAGTGTCCATCATCAAATATATATAGATATAAAACATGTATGTATGTATGTATGTATGTATATATATATATATATATGTATGTATATATATATATATATATATATATATATATATATATATATATATATATATATATATATATATATATATATATGTATGTATATATATATATATATATATATATATATATATATATATATATATGTATATATATATATAACATGTATGTATGTATGTATATATATAATATGTATGTATGTATGTATATATATATACATGCATGTATGTATGTATGTATATATATATACATGCATGTATGTATGTATGTATATATATATACATGCATGTATGTATGTATATATATATATATGCATGTATGTATGTATGTATATATATAAATTTGTATGTATGTATATATATAACATGCATGTATGTATATATATATATAACATGCATGTATGTATGTATATATATAACATGCATGTATTTATGTATATATATATATATGTATGTATGTATATATATATTAACATGCATGCATGTATGTATGTATATATATAATTGTATGTATGTATATATATAACATGCATGTATGTATGTATATATATAACATATTATGTATTATATATATATATAAATAACATGTATGTATATATATATATATATATAAATAATATGTATGTATATATATATATGTATATAAATAACATGTATGTATGTATATATATATGTATATATATATATATATATATAAATATTTATGTATGTATGTATATATATATATATATATATATATATATATATAACATGTATGTATATATATATATATATATATATATATATATATATATATACATGCACAATATAAATACATATATATGCAAAACACATGCATATCCATACACGAATACAAAGATATATACATATATATATATATATATATATATATATAAATTTAACATACATACACATATATATGTTTGTATGTAAAAGTTAATTTAGGCAGCTAGAATTAATGTGAACAAAATTTATAGATAACACCAACAAAATGTGTCTATTTAACGTTTTGTATTGTTTTTACAATTACTGGCTGAAGTGTCTTATATAGTGTTTGAAATTATCTAACCATAGTTTATTTGTTTTTTTTGCTATATTAACATATTCCCTCAAAATGACTGACAGTCAAAAGTACTTGAATGCAACAATAAGATATTAACTTTTTACAGTTTATTAACAATTTTTATCCTGATATACAACAGTACAGTTGAAAATTGGAAAGACAATATAAAAAGTTTAATAGACAGACCTTGTCTGTATTATTTAATAAAACCTGTTTGTGTGTGTGTATATATATATATATACACACACACACACATACACAAATAAATTATTTGTGGGATGTTTATATTGCCATGGGATATCTATATGTCAGTCTGTCCAATCTACTTTGACTGCACATCAAATCTCCATAATGGAATATATTCAGATATCAACGCCAACAGCTCAGTTATGAAAAGATCAACATCTTGTCTACTTTCCCAACCCAACATGATTTTGACAGCAATCAAACTTCTTTCACTTTCACTGTAAATGGTTATTTTTCTCGCCTTTGCTTTTTGGGCAAGTTACTTCTAGTGTCACTCTTTCAATTTGATTATCTTTTGGAATACTTGAAAGGAAGCCATTCTACCAGTAAATAGATGGCAATTTCCTCACATACACCCACACTGCTCTTCTGCTGTCATGTTAAAACTACAAAAGCAATATCTGAATAAAACAGCTCTTACTTCCATACCCATGCATACATCTGTCTAAGTATCTGTCAATATATATATATATATATATATATATATATTAAATAACAGAAATCATATCACTTGGGGACTTTGAACAACAGCAACAAATAAAATGGTTATCAATCAAAGAGAAAATAATGACATAACCAAAATGTTGATGTTCCACATGACTTCAAATAAAAGGTTAGAAAGGAAACCAACATCAATACTGTAATTTTATAAATTTCAAATAACAGCAGCACTGGCTGGTCAGTCAATGAATACCAAATGTTTCTTTATAAGGAAATGGGTTATATTACCATTAACATTTCTATAATATAAAATGCAGTTATAATGTAGAGTAGGACTCAGCATACTCACTCATGACAATTGACTGCCCCTATTTATAAATATGGCAAGTAGCCACATTAGAATAGGATTTGAGGAGTAGCTGGTTTACTCAAGTTTTCTCATTCTATGTACAGTAGCGGCCATAATATAAGGAACGGAAACAACAAAGACATAAATATGTGTATTACTTAAAAAGTAATGCATGATTAGCAATGAAATTTTTACTGAATAAAGATTAGGGTGTAATGCATAAATATTATACAAAGTTACAAAAATTTATATAATAGCTTTTTTTTAAATAAAGATTAAATGGAACAAAGTAAATAAGCTACTGGACAAAAGTTAAGGAACGATCTTGTTAATACTTGATTGTGAACAAAATATCAACAAATTTAATATTTGGTAAACATCCCCTTATTTTCATTGACTTCTCTGCATCATTGATCACATGATCGAATTAATTACTTGAAAAAATCAGCAGTAATTCCCTCCCATTCGTCTTTCAATAACTCCCATAGGTGATCCTGGTTTTTCAGGTTTCTTTTCTGAGCCCTTTCTCCAATTATCTTCCAAACATTTTCTATTGGATTCAGGTCAGGGCTCTGGGCTGGCCACTTCATTAGGGTGATTCCTTCTTCTTCAAATAAAGCCATAACCTTCTGAGCTTTGTGGCAAGGTGCATTGTCCTGCATGAAAATAGGAGATTTATAAAGATTATGGTGTAATCTTGGTACCACATGCTGCTGAAGAAGCCTTTTGTAAATCTCAGCATTGATATTGCCATGTACACGGATGATAGGGCCAACTCCTGCAGATGAAATTATTCCCCACACCATCACACTGCGGCCACCAAACTTAACGGTTTTCTTGACACATTTGAGAATACAGTCTTTCACCTGTTCTACGACGTACATAAGTTTTGCCCTCAGAACCAAATATAGTAAACTTGGACTCATCACTGAAATGAACTGTATCCCATTGTGTGTCAGTCCAAACAACATGTTCTCTTGCATACTCCAGGCATGCCCTTTGGTTTCGCTTTGCAATGAGAGGCTTTGAAGCTGGAATACGGGCATGCAATCCTGCATATTTTAATCTGCAAACAACCGTTTTCCTTGATATCTTATCTGTATCTTAATTAAATTTACGGGCAATTGATGTAGCAGTTTCAAAACGTTTTTTTGTAGATATTCTAAAAATTCTTCAATCTTCTCTATACAAAGTTTTTGGAGGTCTGCCCGTTTTTGGTTTTGCATCTAACGTTTTAGCTGTTTTATACCTTTTATACGATAAACGACACATTTAGACCTATGAACAATATCAGAAATTGACTTTTTTTCTTGATAGTTAGCGATAATGAGTTTTTTTCTTCAAAAGAGAGTGTTTTGCGTGTAGAATTTGCCATATTGCTTAAAAATAAAGTCTTAATGATAAATGAGCTTTTACTTATTGTTGAAAAGCTCCATCGAGTTTTTAACAATGTAAATTATAAGTTTATGCAAATTATTAACATCGTAGCTTATTTCCTGTGTTCCATTCAATCTTTATTTAAAAAAAACCTATTATGTAAATTTTGGTAACTTTGTATAATATTTATGCATTACACCCTAATCTTTATTTGTTAAAAATTTCATTGCTAATCATGCATTGCTTTTTAAGTAATACACATATTTATGTCTTTGTTGTTTCCGTCCCTTATATTATGGCCACTACTGTATGAGTATTTAATAAAGTTCTTTTTCATTTTCTTACCTAGTTTTCTGTTCCTTTGATACTTTCTCTATGGCCTTCCTAATTCTCGGCTATTTCAAACAAAGACAACATTACAACACTTTATATATGTATCAGTCACACACCTTAATCACGTCTTTCTTAGTCAATAGATATTTAGCTGTTTGCAGGGGTCATGACCTTGACAATCAGCAAACATACTTCGATACAATTTAACATTTCATTTGTAAGCAGGAGAGATCAGGTTGCTAAATTCATTGCTTTTTATACCTATTGTTTTGTGACATTTTCCTTTGAATATTTTTTTTATTATATATTTTTACTAATATGATTCGTATTAATGACTTTCTTACATGTGAAAACATAGTGAATTGTATAGATAAAATCTGACATTACTCAGACAGAAAGAGAAATGAGAAAGAATATAGCACCACAGGCTAGGTGTTGCTGCTGTGGTCTCTGTACAACTTGTTTTGAATTCAGAGCTGTTCTTCTTCTAGACTGGTTACCAACCATGGCCAGTTTGCTCTCTTTTAATTCCTAGTTAGGGGCAAGAAATGACTTCATACCTTCCCATGTCTCATCTGGAATTTGAACTTGGTATATTCAATTCTACTCTCCTCGCCAATAACTGCTGCACTACAAGCACATAACAAAATGACTTACCATATATACTTCAGTATAGTGTGAGGTTTTATGATCAGTTTATTATTAAAAACATACCATGGGTTACACTATACACTGGCAATTTTTTTTAAGAGGTTAAAAAATCATGCATTTTCAGTGACTGGTTGCACTATACACAGGTAAATTCATTCTTCTTTTCTTTTTATGTGCCATGTCCTTTTCGTATATAGGCAATCATGGCTTTCCACCTCCCTCTATCCCTTGTAGCTCTTAGCAAATTCTTTCCCTCTGCTTCCTCCCCCAGACTACATTTTGTCATCCACCTGCTCAAGCTTGTCAGGTATATCAGGTGTTGCTTTCCCTTGTCTCTCTTTCCCTCTATTTGACCCATGAGTATCATATTCTCCAGGCCCTCTTTCCTCATTATGTGTCCCAGAAACTTCAGCTGCCTCTTTCTGATGTTAAGTATAAGCCTTCTCCTTGTTTGCAACCTCATCGTTGCTCACATGCTCGGTCTATGATATTCTTAGTGTCTGTCTGTAGAACCACATTTCTGTAACCTCGAGTATGTTAAATTTCATGCAAAAAATTCAGGGGTTGCATGATACATGCAATTAGCTTATATATGGTAAATATTGCTATCATCTTTTTTATATTAGAGGTAAGTTACTGAATATAAAATTTATGAAGTCATTCTGTGATTGAAAATTAATATATAAGTATAATTTATAAAGTATTAATGAATTTGTATTTAATCTGATATTTTTTATTATTTCAATTATTATTATAGTGGACAATTTGTATTTGAACTGAACATTATATTGTTATTAAACAGTCTTAATTATGTCTTATCAGCCTGCACATTCAAGAAATCTAAGTAAAGAAAAATTCTTCTCCAACAGGGATCAAACCTGCAAAAGGGCACAAAGGTTCAATCCTTGCTGGATAACACATTTTCTTCAGTAAGATTTCCCAAATGCACAGGCAGATAGATATAATGTGCACTGTTTAATCAGTTAGAATTGGACGTCTATTTCAAATATTATGTGTCTGCTATAATGATGTTTGAAATAATAAATAAGTATTTCTGCATAACTATCTCTTTTTATATATTGGCATATGCTGAAAAGTTCTCATTTGGACTCACTTTACAAAATCTTTTTTTTATAAGGTTTTCTTCATTGTTTGATTGATCAATTTATTTTTTATGACTTATAAACCCTTTTATTCTTAGTAAAATATTTTTTGGACACAATAATGATTTAGTGATACAAGTCCTACTAACTAACCTACAGCTGGGTGGAGAAGAGATGGATTCATATCTTTCCCAAGGGTAATTGCACTCAAGTGAATATAATGAACCTGACTGGAATTGGAACTCGGCACTCTGATTAACAATTCTGAGCCATTATTCAATACATCACCTGTGCATGCAAGCTTACAGTTTCTGTTTTTCTCAAGCTGTCACCCATCTTGATATTGACCAGACTCAATGTTGCTTAGCATTGGCGATCATATAGGAAACAATGTTTCAACATTATGTCATCATAAGCTTGTTCTTGGTTGTGCTGAGAACTTATCAGACCCTTAAAATATAAAAATATTTGTGTATAATGTTGAGAATGAAATAATCAAATGCCTGTCTGTCTGTCTTTCTTCTAGGGTGTAAATATGTTGACATTAATATAGAATGGATTCAAGGTATTTTCATCCCATGGTATAAATATATAAGTAACTGTATTTAAAGATATACTTTTCTAACATATATATATATATGTGTGTGTGTGAGAGAGAGAGAGACATATATATATATATATATATATATATATATATATATATATATATATATATATATATACAGTGCTTTATTACCAGACACATTTATCAAAATATAAATATACACACACTTTGAATAAGTATACTTAGAGTATACCTTCCTGCCATATATATGTATATATAAGCACAGTCAGACATTGGGTCAAGATAATTCACTATTGTGGTCATATTTGTAATGGGTGGACATCATCCATTGTTCTGTTAATCTCTTTTTCTTCCCATAGGGCAACTTTGCTCTTTTTCCCCAGCAAAGAAGCCTAAAAGATGATGTATTAGTTTTCAATACAAACAACCAAACTACAAAGTCAAAGGTGAGACTCAGCACAAATCGGAGATTATTTATTTTGTAAGTTTTTATGTTTCTGCCCTGTACTTACATTTGTATTCTGATGGCCACCAGTCAAGGTACAGATATTAAAAATAATCAATTGGTCCTCACTTGGATAGGGCTGTGAATCTTATTCAGGCTTAGAGTCTTCAAGTAATGTAAGATGCTTAACAAAAAGTCATATCATAAGAGCTAAAGAAAAAGTTATATCATAAGATGTTCAAAAAAAGTTATATCATAAGATGTTTAACAAAATGTCATATCACAAGATTCTAAACAATAAGACATAACATAAGATGCGAGACAAAATGTCAGATCATAAGATGCTAGACAAAATGTCAGATCATAAGGTGCGAGACAAAATGTCAGATCATAAGGTGCGAGACAAAATGTCAGATCATAAGGTGCGAGACAAAATGTCAGATCATAAGGTGCGAGACAAAATGTCAGATCATAAGATGCGAGACAAAATGTCAGATCATAAGATGCGAGACAAAATGTCAGATCATAAGGTGCTAGACAAAATGTCAGATCATAAGGTGCTAGACAAAATGTCAGATCATAAGGTGCGAGACAAAATGTCAGATCATAAGGTGCTAGACAAAATGTCAGATCATAAGGTGCGAGACAAAATGTCAGATCATAAGGTGCGAGACAAAATGTCAGATCATAAGGTGCGAGACAAAATGTCAGATCATAAGATGCGAGACAAAATGTCAGATCATAAGGTGCTAGACAAAATGTTATATTTTAAGATGCTAAACACAAAGGCATATAAGATGCTAGATAAAAAGACATATCATAACATGCTAGACAAAATGTCATATCATAAGATGCTAGACAAAATGTCAGATCATAAGGTGCTAGACAAAATGTCATATCATAAGATGCTAAACACAAAGGCATATAAGATGCTAGATAAAAAGACATATCATAACATGCTAGACAAAATGTCATATCATAAGATGCTAAAATAAAAATGATGAGTGACATTAAGTTTGAATGTTTTCTCTCATAAGAATGAAATTTTGAAAAACATTCTTAGTAATATTAATTTCATTTGTCCCATCAATAAATGACAGTAATATTTTATCCTCCATTAGTGTCATGAGAAATCTTTTTCCTTAATATTTAGAAAGTGGCCAGCTAAATTTTTGTGATTTTCAAAAAGTTTTCTGCATACCCATGTCAGGTATCTACAATAAACTTTTGGTTTAATCATAATATTTGTGTAAATAACGAGCACATTACTGTAAAATAAAGATTGTAACAGTTGTGGTAGAAACACATGCAAATATTTGAGTAACCTTCTTGTTCATTGCTTGGAATATGAAAAATAGTTACAGAAGTCAGATTGATCATAAATTGTTTTAAAGGATCATAGTTTCCAATAGTGTAAATGATATTATAATAGTTACCAAATATTTTCTTTTCAAAATGTAGTGCATTTGAAAATGTTGCAATATTAGTTATCTATAATAATTACAAGAATTCATTTTTTATTTATAGTTTATTGTTGTACTGTTGCTCACCAGACCTAAGAGCCACTCAAGGTAGAGTGTTACTGAATGAGATTTTTTATAAGGGTGTAAGGAAGGGGGAAGAGGTGCATATTATGAGGATATGTGGGATAAATATTGGTTGACACTAGACTTGAAAAAGTTAAGATTGTAATGGTCAGGGAAGCACTCTCCTGGGAGTCTGTTCCAAAGAGTGATAATTCTGGGGAAAAAGAGGTCATGCCATTTATGTGTCTCCTGAAATGTGAAAAAAGAATACAGAAATATGACAGATACAATTTACAAATTTTTAATAAATAAGAATACTTAATATTATATATATATAATATTAAACATTCATATTGTATTTTTCTTGTGTACATATTAAAATAAGGATACTCGGTGACTCTAAGCACTGAATACTTAAAAGAAACAAAACATTTTTACAAAGTTTTACATCTGAATTTTTAGGATGAGGAGTTGTTTACCCTGTATACATTTGGACTATTGTCCTCAACATTGTTGTCATCATACAGGACAATAGCCTATTGAATTAAAGTATTCCTTCATAATTTTGGAGATATAGAAATTGTGAGTTTAATCCCTGGACTGGGCATTATGTACGTGGACTCTATTAAAAAAGGGTGCTCAACAACTGAACAGAACTAAAAATAAGAACTAGATCAGAAATCCCTAAATATAGGCAGTGGAACGAGAACAGTCTCCTCCTGTAGATTGAATAAATCATTCAGTCCAGAATTGCCTGTAGATTAGCCAAATTGATATACACCTGATGAAGGCTATAGGGCACAGTGGCCGAAACATTGTGATAACAACAACAAAGATGAGCACAATAGTCTGAATGTAAATAGTGTAAAAGAAAATTTTTTCCCGTTTTTGTTATGATTATTATTTTTGTGCTGAATATAATAAAAAACAACTTTAATATATGACCCCCAAAAACTTAAATTTGGTTGTGCACTCTTGTAAGATAAATGGGAATTTGTGAACTGTTATATTCCATGCTGGTAGGAATATATACTTGGAAAACAAGGTGGATAAAATAAATAAAGGTTTGTTGTAAAAAAACCAGTACAATAAGAATAAAAGTAACAGTTATGCACAAGGTCATCACAAGTCAATCCAGTAGTGAGTGCTACTATTGGAAGGTTGGTAGTTCTCAAGTAATTCTGACTCGTACTCAACAGATCCCGGCTAGTCTCTGTAGTCAGTTAACTTACAGATACTTATAGGTAATTGCTACCTATAGTGTAGTCACTGATGAGGGTGACAGGTTATTCCATTACATCATAAACAATAACTACTACTACTAATATTACAAAGCTTTTCCCCAAATTGAGCACTGTCAGTCATTGGTCTGTTTATTCACAGAGTAAATACATAACAAATTCACCTTTCTTGCAACTGTGCACCAATGGCTTAGGGGGAAAATCTCCAACTGATATCAAATCAATCAGGTTTCATTCCTGGCTTGAAGCAATCAGATGTCTAGCCACACTGGTGAGCTATGAAACAGTGAAACAGTCTGTTTGTGGATGACAATATATATTTCTATGGTTGAATTTATAATATTTATTTATAATATTATTTATTAATGATAAGACTACATCTGAGAGTAGAAATATGAAGAGTTGTTCTGAATATTAACTCATAATTTCCTCCTCATCTTTGTCTCCATATTTATTACAATGTTTTGGCTGTTGTATGCTCCGAACTTCTTCAGATGGTTGGAATGTTGAACTGAACCCTTTATTTCACTCACTGGCATAGACTATTCTAGTTCCACGTGCCATGTTTTTAATGGATGTCAGTTATCAGTTATCTCCTGTTAATTCCCCTCTCTAAGTTCTCCACTGCCTTAACCGGGTATTGAACTCACACTCTTTGGGTCCTGTCACTGGATAAAGGAATTGGTTAGATCCAGTGACAGGACCTAAAGAATGTTAAATACAGTTACATGAAATATACTAATAACTGCTAAATGAAAGTTAAAATTAGTTTTTCATTCACAAACTTTTTGAACACTTTGCTATTAGATTAGTAACAAAGTTTCCAAAAACAAGAGCAAGTTCTAGGTTTATTACAATGTGGGCCTCATTTCTTGTTTGATGGCCAATAAAAACCCTGCCTTTAAAAAGAAATAGCTAAAAAAAAAAAGTCTCCCTGATTTTAAATGTAATGTTAAGCTAATAGTAATTATAACTAACTTAATAGGTAAAATACTGTAATATAAGATATAAATAAAGGAGTCTTACATGTAAAGATCAAGTATTTAGAAGGCTAATATTTGTCCAGACACCATACTCTTGTATATCAAATGCAAGTGCCGACATGATGAAATTATTTCCTTTGATTTCCCACCCAATGCCTGGCCTGCTCCATATTTGGTACAGAACGCTTATTATTTTTCAAATAATTTCCTCTGCAGCATGGTTATTTTGCTCCTGAAATAAAAAAAAATTCTCTGTTAAGTGGAAAACTTCCCACAGGCATAGCTATTCCAGACAACACTTGTATTTGGTTCAAAAGAGTAATTTATCAGTACTTGAACCTAGAATAAGACCATAATATTAAAGATAAATAAAAGAGACTTAGATAAGGTGGATTCCAGAAGTTTGCACACTTCTTCAGGAGAGACATGTATTAATCCCAAAGAAAGTTGGTTCACTGTGTCATGCCAGAAAGTTTTTCCCATCTTAGGCTATCTTTCAAATCTATAAATCAACCATTTGTATTTGCATGGAATATTGCTGTCATATATGGTCTGGTGCTCCCACTGTACGTCTCTAGGTCCTTGACAAAATCCAGAGATGAATATGCAAGATGATAGGTCCTGATCTGGCATCTAGTCTACAATCACTATCCCACAGATGTGCTGTGGCCTCCCTCTGTCTCTTCTACAAGTATTTTAATGGCAGCTGTTCCAATGAGCTACTTTCACTGGTTCCTGGACTACATGAATTTAAACAAGTTACCAGGTTGGCATCTCGGTCACCCCCTTTCACTGTCAAAACAGTTAAATGTAACTGTCTCTTCTTCTCAAACAGCTTCTTCTTCTGCACTTCCTGTCTGTAGAACTCCCTTCCCTTTACTTGCTTCCTCAATGACTATAATCTTCAAATATTCAAGGGTAATGTCAATTGACATCTGACATCCTGAGCTTGTCTCCCATCCTTCTCTGTATCCTTTCCTCAAACACACCTCTTTACTCTTGTTCTCAATCCTCTACAACCAATAGTTGCACTCCCGCCTTGCTTGGAGTGAATTGCCTTAAAAAAAAAAATGTACCAAACTCTAATCTCCTTCAAAGTAGGATCCACTGACTTCAACACATCTGTTGCAGCATTCCAGCTATTTCATGAAAGCCCCATAGAAGTCATTGAAATTGAAGTTTTCCAGGATCCTTGTTATACCCTTCATCTTCAACATGTCTTCAAAACAACTGTCCCTGAGTTTCTCCTTCACCATAAGTCACAGGGAGCAAGGTCTGCTCTGTAGTGAGGGTGAAGGACAGTTTTGATTCCCATCTCTCGCAGCACAAAATTTTATTACATAGTGAGCTTCCAAATTATTTTCATCTCCCAAGTGCATTCTGGAAACTAGTCAGCTGTGTTTAGTAGCATGTGTTCAAAAAAAGAATTAGGTTGGTGCAA
Organism: Acanthosepion pharaonis; assembly: GCA_903632075.3. Lineage (NCBI taxonomy): Eukaryota > Metazoa > Mollusca > Cephalopoda > Sepiida > Sepiidae > Acanthosepion > Acanthosepion pharaonis. Next base: position 122,894 of record CAHIKZ030002915.1, on the reverse strand, counting down.
AAATAATGACGTAAATAATGTCGTTTTTGACGTCAAAAAACGACATTATTACGTCATTATTTTTGCACCAACCTAATATTATAGCTGTCTCCTTCAGTCTATAATAACAAATGTTGGCAGGTCAGCATATTAGATGTATACTAAGGATATACTAAAATTACAATAATCTAGAACAATTACAACTGCCGCTACTAAAAATAAAAACTCTCAAAACTTTTGAAATACCCCTCGTATCTTATCAAATCCAGTCACTTATTTGAAGGAGTAAATCTACCAGTGACTCAGCGAAGGAACTATTGACTATAATAGAGCTTAAAAGTGCTTTACCAAATTCCAATTTTGATCAAGCATCAAACTAAATGACTAAAGATCTGGATGCCGAATGAATGGTGACAAGTCCTGTTCACCCAGTACAAGGCCCAAGAATCACTCAAGGTAGAGGGTTACTGTATGAGGTTTTATGAATGTAAGAGCATGCAGTAAAAAAAATGAGGATATGTACGATAGATAATGGTTGACTCTGAACTTTAAGCAGTTAAGATTGTAGTCATCAGGGAAGCATTTTCTGAATAGTCTGTTCCACAAAACGGCAGCTCTTGGAAAAAAGCTGTCCAAATGAAGATGATTTCAGTGGAATTAGGATGGTGTCAATGGCATGGTGGGTCATAGCTGTATAGGTCTGAAATATTGCAGCTAAGGAATGTAGCTTGTCTGAACATTTTCCATGAAAATAGTAATACAATAATGATAAACCTGTGATGTTTCATCTGGAGGAAAGGGGTTGCAAGGTGGGAAATAATTCATCACCTACAATGCCATGTAAATAGTTTTGAACTCTTGAAAGAGAGTATTGGGGGGTTCCAGCCCAGTGTGTCTGAAGATCTCTGTAACCCCTTTTTCATAATCTATTATGATATTTTCCACATAGTTTAAACATTTATATTCACTTGTTTCTGATGTCACCATTTTGTCTCAATATTTCAGAACGGGTCTTTATCTTAATTTTAAGTACCAGTTATGATTGTTTAAAGTTAAGTAAAATGTGCATATATTTAATTATTTAGTGTTTGATGACCAATTCTGGATAGTTGTTTTTTCTGCTGCTTTTTGTCAGAAAAGTCATTGCATTCTTGTTGTAATAAATATTATAGGTGACAGATATGATCTTTTTTAAAAATTTACAAATATCAAGTTGTTTTGGGGTCTCTACAATACAAAATTCTGTCAAATTAGCATAATTTTTTATGTATTTTGTCTGTATTTTTTCTCTGAATGGGGCTTCCAAGACAAAATGCAGACAAATTGCAGCAAAATATTTCAAATAATAAAAACAAAAAAATGCCCAAGGCAATTCTTTTTCTTTTTAGTGTAATTTTGCAAATATTATAATAATTTAAATTTGAAAAATTGTTCTCAGGAAAGTATTGAAAATGTTATCAGTTCCTTTCATATCTTAAACTGATCATTTTCCCATTTTTGGAACAATATGTCAAACAGTAAACATCAATTGAGATCCTCATTTATCATTTTTTCCCCTTTTTGCTGAACGCACACTTGCTGTCTATACCAGTTTTAAAACTTCAAAGATATGAAAGTCTGTCAGTCCATAGGGGAAAATTTTATAAATTTGCAGCATAAAGACACTCTGAATAGCTTAGAAATACTCTGAATAGGCAAAAAAGTCATTATATGCATTTTTAAAAATCTAATTTACCCCAAGCAAAGGCAGTAAAGCCACTAAGACACAAAGGGGTTACTGGGTGTGAAAGAATTAGAAAACAGAAAACATTATTAAGGAGTGAGAACAATAGAAGTGTAATCAGGAAGACAGTCGATAATGGTTAACATTCCATTTAAATTTTTAAAGATCAAAGTTAGCTAGAAAGCATGGAGTCAGAACTGAGTTCCACAGACAAAAAGTGTGAGAAGAGAAACTGTTATCATAGGAATTACAGTTACATGTAGTCAAATCAACTGTAAATTAATGTGTCCATGTTGCCAATCTAGTACTGGGCTTAAATTCATAAAGTCTAGGTACTATAGTGAAGAGGTCATCCAAATAATTACCATGACAGTATTTATAGAAAGGCACAGGGAAGCAATTTTAAAATGGTGGGAAAATGACTGATGTTTAAAAGCCAGGTCAGGACCAGTAATATTGCAGATTCTCCTTTCAACCTTAACATGTAAAGCATGTAAAGAAATCCTTAGTTATAAAAAAGAAAAGAAATGTCCTTCCTGAAACATTTGCTTTAACCCACCCCGAAATCCAAAACATGCTCTCTCACACACACACACACACACACACACACACGTATATATAAGATATGAGATTGATAGGAATTGGCATCAAATATGGATTGGAATCCAACAAAATGCTAGAATAAGGAGCAAATAGAAAACATTAATAAATTTATCATGTTTTGCTTTTGTTTAAGCTTCATATGAATCTTTTATAAAAGCAAAAAATGTTAAATTTATAAATGTTTCCTAGTAATTTGCACTAAGTTCTTTATCTTCATTTCTGAGTTTAAGTACATACATACATATATATATATATATATATTAATTCATATATATATATATATATAAAATTTATATATGTATATATATATTTGTCCTCTTAATTACTTAGCACAACTCAGTCATGCTTATTCTATGTGCCATTTCCCTTTAGGATATTGGTGATCATGGCTCTTCACAGTTTCCTGGTCTTTGTAGCTCCTAGTAAATTTTGTCTTTTTGCTATCTTTCCTAAACCTTATTGTGCCATCCATAAACTTGTTAGTTATGTTTTCTCTGTCCTGTGTCAGACTTTCCAGGCCCTCTTTCCTCATTATGTGCCCTAACTGACTCTTTAGTTTATAATTTAGAAAAGTGCAAAAATTCATACCCAGTAAGATATGGCCATTACTTTTCTTCTTTCTGTCACATGCCAATGATAAAGTTTTGTAAATTATAAACTTTTGAAAAAATTAATTTCAGACTATCCGATACTATATGTTTTATGACTAATTACATCATCATCTTTATTTAACTACCAACACCTGAGGAAGGCTGGAGTGTACATAGTAAAAAGGTTGCCAAAAAAAAAAAAAAAAAAAAAAAAACAGAAAAGAAATCAAAGCTGATGTAATATAAAGAAACCTATAATTATCACCGCATCAAACAAAATTCAGACAGAGATTATCATTTTTTTTAATCTTTCATTATTGGACCCAATGACAAAATAAGAAGTATTATCCAGTGTCAGGTACAAATGACTTCAAATGCAAATGTCTTCTCTAGAGGAGGAATGCAAGATTTTTGATCGGAATATGTTTTCTTCCAAATCTGTACAGCTTTGCAGAAAGGCTAAGACGATTGTGTTGACCTCTTTGCTAATGGGTATAGACTATTTTTAAACTTGGAACCTTTCCTTAAGTCACATGCTTCAATAATAAGACAATTTATAAATGTATTTGCAGAAGCAGGGCTCAAAAATAGGAATTAAAAGCATAAAACTTCCTTATTTCTATGCATTTAACTTAACTTCTTATTTGGACTTCTTCATAAGCTCGTCCAGTATAAATGGCTTATGCTTCCCTAATGCCATCACTCAACAAAATTCATATATACACAAGAGCAAATTCTATAGACATGTAATATATCCATGCATTATATGTATATTCATGTATATATGTGCATATATATTTTGTGGTTATATAAAAGTATGCGAGTATATGGATACAATTCTTGGATATATATACAAGTATGCATCTTTGTCTTGTATCTTAATTCTTATTATATATTTGTATGCATCTGTTTGCTATATATGAGGTATCCACTACATTAGAGATATGTTGGAATAAAATTTAGATATGGTGATTTGAATTGGAAAATAAAAGAAAGTTATGGTGAGGAAAATAAGTGCGTATATTCAAAGAAAATAGCAAATACTTAGAATCAAGAAATAAAATGTGATATATATTATTTTGGCATTAAGGTAAGTATAGATTTTAATTAAAATTTGTAATTTTTATTAAATTATTTCATCAGTATCTACTTTAATATTATTTTTTTTAAGTATCATGTGATATGCGATAAAGCCTTGTTTTTGATTAATCTAATTCAATTATAATTTCTACGATAGCTATTTTGTTGTATCTAAAATTGAAAGGATAGTTTATATTTTGTATATGGGAGAACAACAAAAAGCCAAAATTTTTTACAAAGGACAGAAAGTTGAGGGGAGTCATGATTGCCTACGTTTTGAAGGGGCATCATACATAAAGAAGAACTCTGCTTATTGATGTTTTTTCTTTTCAATGTCTTATTTTATCATCATCTTTGCAGTAGGTGAAAAACATAGTGTGTGGTTATGTAAATTCATTCAAGTTTATGTGATTGGGGGGTGGGTGGAATCTTTTTAGTGACCAAACCTTAGAATACTGATTAAAGAAAGTGGGCTGGAGTAAAACATTTTCAGCACCTCCTTCTCAATATGAAGTATATCCTTGTTAATATATACATATACATTTAGAAGACCATGTTAGTATCTTTATCCTTGGCGATACACATCAATTATATATATATATATATATATATATATATATATATATATATATAGCAAGATGGGTTATATCGTGGTTTTCCCTACATAAAATTCAAATCCAACTACATATAATAGTAAAAGAAAAAATGTATGTGTGTGTGTTTATATATATATATATATATATCCAAGTATAGGATTGGTGTATACGGAATAAATATTTATGTTATAATTTTTAAGTAAATAATTATATATATATATATATATATATATATATATGTGTGTGAATGTTAGTGTGTCAGTGTCATACTTTTACAACTTTACTCCTAGAGGTCGTAGCCCAACATATATCATTTTGGAATCAGGCCAACCCCATGAGCAAGTTAAAAATATTCTGGGCTGGATCTTGATGTAATGAATATGCATACACCTGGGTTCCCCCCACACGGTAATATGATTGACTGGTGTCAGACATAAATACAGACTGATGTGGAGGAAAAGGAACTATGCCTATTGCCTACGATGAGGACCAGTCCATTATGGTTACCTTCTAGATTGTCCTAGTGAGTTACAATAGTCAAAAACAACTTTGCTATTTCAAACAAATATATCTGTTCCCGGGACATATCAGGTCTGTACCTGCAATCTTGAAATTTTGAATTCCCAAGGTTTCATTACTGCAATTATTTTTGGAAATTTAGCTTTTTTTTTAATGTGTTTTTTTTGCAATTAATTTTTTTGGTATGATAATTTTTATAACTTGGAAATAAATTTGGGAATAATCAAGATTAATTGTGAAATCTAGTAAAAGTCACTCATGAAATAAAAATAAATGTTTGTATAGAAAGTAAGAACCTACATACATCAAATTTTTTTTAAATTAAGTGGCAGCAAAAGAATAATTGTTGACTTTTAAAAAGGTAAGCTTAAACATTAATGCAATACTTAAATACAGCGATCAATTTTGAGTTCTTTTGTAACTTGTTTCCTATTGTATCTACTCCTCCCTACTTATTGTGATGAAGACCCAATGAAAATCCCTCTGCAGGAGTTTGCTTTTAAGTTAGTATATACACTCAAACACACACACATGCATACATATAAATATATATATAATATATATATATATATATATATATATATATATATATATATGATTATTTAAAAATATGATTCCAACTCACGACATACGAGGTATCATATTTCAAAACAAAGAGCCGAAAACTTCAATATAATTATTTGCAGTAAATTAAGTTAAAGTAAGTTTAAAATTCTTTTTGCGAAATTTTTTGATTCCAAAAAAAATTTCGCTTGAAGATAGAGCTAATACAAATAATTATATTGAATTTTGATTAATTACCTAACCAGTTCCTTCCTATTTTCTATATATTTTCATATATATATATATAGAAAAGATATATATATATATATATATATATATATATATATATATATATATAGAAAAAAAGGAATAGTAGAGAGGAAACTGAAGCAGGAGGTCAGAACAGGAAGAGGAATCATGATTTCAACTTAGAACTAAAGAGATCAATTAGAAAAGATCCAACTCAATTCATAAGTCGAGAGACCAAGGAGCAGTGAAGAAAAAGCTTGAAAATGAAATTGTACATAAAACCTGTGAAGCACTATGTTACTCCAGGACAGAAAGTTAGAAGATTAAAGAGAGCGAATATCATCTTGAATGAGTTGGAAAATGATCCTGGAATAATATATATATATATTTGAACTTAGCTATGATTAATTAATGATGAACATCACATTTTCGTTTATGATTGATTTCATCATGATACTTCTTTTAAGCTGAGAGAGTAATTATACATTCTTATTGCAAAAAGTAGAGTCCAGTGGTGCTATAAAAACCTTGGTGAATTCCAGTAAGATATCTTTAATCATTTCTAAGATACAATGGTTCAGATCTTAATCTAACAATTGGACAATTTTGCTATCACTCAATTTGAACAATTTTGCTGTTACACTCGGTATATATAAATGTATGTATGTGTATGTGTGTGTGTGTATATATATATATATATATATATATATATATATATATATATATATATATATATATATATATATATATATATGGCTTGCTACTTTATTCATAGGCATTTTCACTCCCTATTACAGGCACTCACTCAGGCACATTTGTGTTTGGTCAATACCCACAGAGCCCACCTGTGGTTTGTAATTGCAACTTTGCTGAGTAGACCTTAATTACAGTTTTCGGGAGAGATCGTGTTATCAACAATTTCAACAAGACCAGCATTAACGAGCCCCTCGTCTACAATGATTTGTGGCTTTGTGCTAGACAAATTTATAAAAGTATTTTTTATATATATATTAATCCTGTATTCATGTATGTTGATATGTAGGTACACACATATATAGATATGTTTGCATGCACACTTTGCCCCCCTCTCCTTCTCTCTCACACACACAAATATATCTTTTATATATATATATATATATATATATATATATATCCATTAAAAGTCCATTTGTATTTTCATATAAAAACACCAGTTTTGGAAAACTTATCAAATACTTTCCTCATTCACCCTCTTTCAATAATCTACAAAGAACAAGGTAAAAAGAAATAGTGAAATGGAAGACTAAGCCTTTAGTGACAAGAGTTGAGTGGGTCAGGGTTGAGGGCTATGGACAATAGGGAGGAGGGAAAGAGGTAGTTTGGAAGATGGTAATGTTGTTGAGTGTGGAAAAAGAAGCAAGAATGGAACCCACCATGTTTTTCCACTGATGATGTATACTTGCTCTGCACTCTTAGTAAATGGCATTCCTCAAGGGTGTTCTCTCTGTTGGCGCTGACTCTTTGCTGTCCACACCTGACCTTCCTCTGACACATTTCAGACACAGGCATTAATTTTCATCACTATTCAGGTGACAAACCAGAAACCTACATGCCACTCAAAACAGGAAAAGCAGTAAAGAAGGCCAGTGTCCAGTGCCTCAAGACATGGACAGATGGATAGAACTGTTCCCCAATACCAGCAAAGCTAAAAACCAATTGAAAAATAAGATTGCGGCACAAGTCAGTCTCTTTTGCAGCTAACAACACGTAGATAAATAGATATTATAAACTTGTGCGGAAAAAAAATAGTCTTCGGCCATCATGTCTATTCTGCTGGTGCTGAACAATGTTTTGTCTGTGCATCCATAACCTGTTTTTAGTTTTTATCTTTTCTCTAAGTCCCTTGCTCCCACTTCATATTCTCACATCTATTTGTTCGTTTTTGTGTTTTGTTTGGAACGTCTTTTGGGGTTTTCATTTTTCTGGCATTTTTCTATTTCTTGGGTTATCCACTTTAGTTGTTTCTCCTCCGGACTTGCTATTGATGATGATAAATTTGCTCTTATTGGTAACCAGGACAGCGGTAGGAAAAAAAAATGTATTAGTGCACCAAAAGAACAAATTGAAAACAAGTAATTGCTTGTATTACATGACTGACACTTGCCAACCATGACTAGCACTTTTCTTACTTTTCAAACCTATGCCTTCCACAAAACAAATTTTTGGAAAGATTTGTGCTTGAAGGTTTTATTAAAGAACTCATTTCTCTTCTCAGGCCAAAGTGATGAATATATCTACTGCTTCATTAGGAAATTGCTCAATCTATCCTGTACAAAAATAGACATAGTTGAGTCTAAAGTTTGGTCCCTCTTTCTATCTTTTTTAGTATCTAAGTTGCTCAGCTATTAAGGGTGGTAAGTAAAGAAGATTCAAAAAAAAAATAAAAATAAATTTCTCTCATTATGTGACTGATTTTGACAAAAAAGAAACCTGAATATATGTTGTCCCAGGATGCCAAACACCATACCTTGACGTCTTGGGTATGATGATAAACAACATCCGTGTCCAGCGTAAGACGATAAACTGCGTCCAAAAGCAAGGCCTCTGATCAGGAGGCTTTGAGGAGTGTGGAACCTCTTAATTGCTGATATTCCCAGGTCCAGCCTAATCCACGGTGGTAGCACCTGTTAGGGTCCCAGCTATGGGCAGATAAACACTGAAACTGAGGTAAAAAGCATTATGAAAGTGTAAAAATAGGTTTTAATATCAGAAATACTTTGTAAAAAAAATAGTTACCAGAAATAAATTTTTGAAAAAAAAAAAATATTACCACCAATACGTCTTTGAAAAAATTATTACCAGCAATACATCTTTGAAAAAAAATATTAGCAGCAATACGTTTTTAAAAATAATATTACCACAATAATACATTCATAATACAATTTTGAGGAAAAAAAATATTACCAGAAATAGATTTTTGACAAAACAAAAATATTATCAGGGAAAAAAAAAGTTGTCAGCATTAAATGACCCATTGAGGTTGATGTTCCATAAAACAAGCAAACAAACCATATCTTGATTAATTTTGGAAGAAGTGACTATTTTTTTTTCATTGCTATGTTGTTTGTACCCGAGTTCATTTTAGAGTCCCAAGTAATCCACAAAAAAACAATAGTAGAAATTCCAAAAGGAAAACAAAATCAAAGACAAAAAAAAATTAAATTTAAAAAGAAAAATGTGGTTCTGGTGTATCATGATCTCATGAGCAATCAATCAGAACATTCTACCAATAATCCTCATAGAAAATAAATTAGATAATAGTTGTTTGGGCCCTGCAAACATATTGCCACAATCTTTTGGTGGGTAGTGTGGGAGTCAACATATTAAATCCTGTAGTATTTTGAAATATTGTCTTCATTTCATCAATGAAGATGAGAACAATATTACAAAATAATGCACAAATATTGATAATTACTCATTTTAGAAATGAAATACTAAATTTTATATCCTATCTATGATATCACATACATACGTATATATATATATATATATATATATATATATATATATATATTTATTTATTTAAAAATATGATTCCATCGCTACATAAGAGTTCTCATGTTTCAAAACAAGAGCTGAAAACTTCAATATAATTATTTGAATTAAATTGAATTAAAGTACCATGCTCTGTTCCATCTTCAAGCGAAATTTGCGCATTTTATAAGTATATTCATTATTAAAATAAAATTACTATGGTAACAGCTAGAGCAATTATTTAAAATAAAGGGGCATAAGGGTTAATAATTTGTATCAATATCTCGGTTACATTCAAAGATGTCAAGTCAGGGTAAGGTTGGGGTGTCTAAATTTAAAGCGAAAGATTACATCGTCTAGTGTGGTTAAGTGTCTATGGAGATTTTTTTTTGATTTTATTTTTGATTTTTTTCTGAATGGGTTTTGTGTATATAAAAAAAACTGTCATAATTTGCTAACATTTGTTTTTTTGATGATTTCATAAAGGGTTATCTTTTTTTCTTTTTTTTTATTGGGTAGTGCATTTCAACTATTTATTTAGACTATAGAGTTTAAAATTTGTATTTATTATTTTATTGTTTAATTGTTTTTTATGCTAATTATTCAATGCGAAAATTTGATGATGTCGGCAAAAAACTGTTAACTCATGTCTATTATTTAATAAATTTTTATTATTTAGAAACTTGATAATGTGTAGTTTTTCATGTAGGCATAAAGGGCATGGGTCATCCCAAGTTTTACATGTTTTGTTTATAATTTTCCATTTTACTTTTTGTGTTTTATTCATTTCCTTCAAATGCCAAAAATATTTAGTTAGAGATGTCTGATTTCTTTTATTTATATTGTTGAAGGAGCACTTATGCTGCCTCCATCTGGTTTTAAATTCATTCTTCGTAGACCCAATGTATATCATATTAGTATTAGGACTCTCAATGGATGAGATAGTACATTGGTATACCACAGATTTTACGCTGCATTTATTTTCCAGTGGGCAGTCTTCTGGGTTTCTGCAATCACATAATTTTTACTATTTTTGTCTAATTTAAGTGTCTATTCTCTATTGATGAGGGTATATATTTAATTATGGATGGAGGGTGGTTTGACTTAGGGTGTATATATAAGGGGTTAGTATTAGGTTTTCTATAAGGTAGGTATGTGTTGTTTGTTAAATATATATATATATATATATATATATATATATATATATATACACACACATATACACGCACATACACATGCTACAGTTCAAAAGTATCAGGTAACCACTGGTAATTCGGCCCAAAAAAGTTGTTGTTTTTTTTAACTTTAAATAAGAGAAAATTATTATACATGGTTAAAAAAAAGTGAGATATGATTTTTTATTAGAAATTTTTTATGGCAAAAAGAAAAAAAGCATTTTATGATTAAATTTTGCTCTCATCAAAATATCCTCTTTTAGTCTTGATTACTGCAGCACAAATTTTTGGCATTCTTTGTTAAAGTTTCTCAAAGTATAAGTTTTATAATTGATTCCATTCTTTTTTCAAAGACTCTAAGTACTCTCTTCCATTTTTTTCACTGATCTGTCAAGTTCATTCCAAGCTAATTCTGGGGGTGACTTCAAACTTTTGAACTGTAATGTGTATATACAGGGTAGCAAAAAATCCCAATACAGTTAATTATAATAAAAAAGCAAAGCATTGAAGCTGGTGGCTTACAGTTGGAACAATATTGGTAATTAATTTACTGTTGTTTACTATAGCATTTTATTGTTATTAACCAGAACCATTTTACACTATTTACATTATTTGGACTATTGTCCTCATCTTTGTTGCCATATTTATTACAACATTTCAGCCATCGTACACTCCAGCCTTCTTCAGGTGGTTGGAATGTCAAACTGAAACCTTTATTTCACTTACTGGGGTAGACTGTTCTAGTTCTACATGCCATGTCTAATGGATGTCAGCTATCAGTTATCACCTGTTAATTCCCCTCTTCAAGTTCTCCACCGCCTTAACCAGGTATTGAACTCACACCCTTTGGATCCTGTCACTGGATCTAACTGACACCTTTATCCTCGAGGACATCTGTGTATGAATTTCTGGGTATAATAAACCTAATGTCTTCAGTAACCCTTTTTTTATCAGTGCTCATATTGCAATTTTTGCTGTTATCATTGCTTTTCTCTGGCACTCCTTATTGCTGGTTCCTACATTGTATTCATTTCTATGCTTGGTCGGCTCAGGATATTTTTGTGTCCTAACATATATGCTGATTACTTAAGTTTACAAATTTTCCAATGACTTTCTTTCTCTATGATCTCAACCTGATCCCACAGAGGGCGGTGATCTCCCTTTTCTCTCCAAATGTCAGCCACACCTGATTTTTCCACTTCCCCTCGTGTTACAGCTTTCTGGTGTTCTTGAAGCTTTGCTTTGATGGGGAGCCTGTCTCCACTTTATATTACTTTCCACAGCTGCATGGGATAGTGTATACACAGTCTTTAGTCATGTTCTCCTCTCTGGGGGTGGGTGGGAACTTACTCAAGGACACATAGCACAGTGGATAAAGGTGTTACTTAGATACAGTAACAGGATCTAAAGAGTGTGAGTTCAATACCTGGTTAAGGCGGTAGAGAACTTGGAGAGGGGAATTAAGAGGAGATAACTGATAACTGACATCCATTAGACATGGCCTGTGGAACTAGAACAGTCTACCCCAGTGAGCGAAATAAAGGATTTAGTTTGAGATTCCATCCACTTGAAGAAGGCCAGAGCGTACAACAGCCGAAATGTTGTAATGAATATGGCAACAAAGATGAGGATGATAGTCCAAATAATGTAAATAGTGTACATAATACCTCATCTCAGAAATATAGACTGATACAAGACCATTTTAATAATAAATTTTTGGACTGTTGATTAATTGCTTTGTCTTAAATGTTATTGTAACTGTATAATGACCTTATTGCCACCTCGTGTGTGTGTGTGTGTGTGTGTGTGTATATATATATATATATATATATATATATTATGTGCCATACATGATAGACGCTTAGACGATCATGTATCTTTTGATACATGACTGACGAGGCAATTATTTTCCTCACAGTAGGTTGCCATTTCTTTGTATGGTAGACATTTTGCCATCCAAGGCTATAGAAGCTGGTCTTTCCTGCTATTTACCCATAGCTGGAGGGAGAAGAAGAGGATTCATACCTTTCCCAAGGGTATTAGTACGTAAGTGAATGTAATAGATTTGACTGGAATTTGAACTCGGCTCTCTGATTCCCAATCCGAGCTGCTATCCATTACTCCACTGTGCCTCCCATATATATATATATATATATATATATATATATATATATATATATATATATATATATATATATATATATATATATATATATATTTTATTTTCAGGTATATGCTTGTCTGATTTGAGGTTATCAAAAAAAATTTGCATTTGCCAACAAAGAAAAAACTTTTTGATATTTGCCTTTCCATTTCTGATCAAGCAATCAATCTATACTTTGAATCAAAATGTTCCAAATTAAAATAAAGAAATAAACTAAGACAGGCTTGGCTTCAATGAGAGAGATGCTGAAATAGAAGATGGATTTTGTTAGGCTTGACTGAAAGCATTTTTGTCCTCAGTATCAAGAAGAACCAAGATATTGACGTGTGTATTTTATGAAAACTCTTTGAATATTATTCATATAACAATCAAAGCCTCTTAGAATTTTTCTCACTTGTGTTTCTTGTATGTTGCTATTCATGTGATAATTGATTGAATGGGCTAACCACTTCAAAAAGAAACAGAAAATACAGATTATTATTATAATTATTATTATTAAATTTCATTTGATTTCTGGTGTATACTCATTTCTTTCCAGAGACCTAAGGTTAGAAATGGAGTCATGACATTTTCCACTGAGCATTTCTGAAAAAAAAAGAAGAAAATATACATATTTTACATAGATAAAGCCTTTCATAAGGTATAGGCTGTAATTGTGAGAACATTATTTTGTATTTCTTTAAGGCATGGGCTACCAGGAATCCCTTCAATGAATCTATTGGAATCTTTTCCAATCAATCTGAGGGCTTCAACTGCAATTGTTGATGTCAATTTCAAGTTCCTTGTATTCTGATAGATTTTTGAAGATACTCAAAGATACATTACAGTTTGCAGGGTAGGGACAGCCATGTCATTAAGAAGGCATATTTTGACTTTGCGGTTCTTTAATCACGATGTCAGGGAGATTAGCTTTGATTGTTCTGTCTGTGTGTATTGTAAAGTCCCATAAAATTCTGACAGGTTCTATCTCCATAACCGGGTTTGGATTGTGTTCATAACAATTTCTTGCAGTTTCCTTTCCATAGAAGTTGTAAGAAGTTGCATAGAAGCTACAAAATAAAACACTTCTGCTAATTTCAAATATCTCTTTTATCCCTGGTATTCAGCTAGTCATGTATCATATCACATGAGGATAAAGTCAGTTGGCATTAAGAAGATTGTGCAATAGCATTCTTCTGAACGGATATTGTAAGGTCAGTCTTCTGAAGTGCTGTGAAAGGCCAGTCTTGTAAAGGGACTGTGCAAAGCCAGTCTTCTGAAGTGCTGTGAAAGGCCAGTCTTCTAAAGGGACTGTGCAAAGCCAGTCTTCTGAAGTGCTGTGAAAGGCCAGTCTTCTAAAGGGACTGTGCAAAGCCAGTCTTCTGAAGTGCTGTGAAAGGCCAGTCTTCTAAAGGGTCTGTGCAAAGCCAGTCTTCTGAAGAGACAGTTCAATCCCAATTTTCTGAAGGGATGATGTAAGGTTAGTCTTCTGAAGTGATAGTGCAAACCCATTTTCTAAATACTTACCAAGAAAATCTGACTTTTATATTTGAGTATCAACTATTAGCTTGAGTAAGAAATATATGGTTATATAGATACAAGGTCGAACACCTTTCTCTTTTGTACTTGCTAGTGTGATTCTAATTCTATTAACAAATCCCAGAGCTTAGAGCTGTTTGTAGCCTGAAAATGTATTGATTAGATATAATAAAATAGCCTCAGGGAAGGAAACAGTTGAAAACAAGATGTAGCATCTTTTTTTTTTTTTAAAGATTATTCCTGAAGTTTATAAAGTTTTCGAAATTGTGAGGTAAAAGCATTCTTATTTTTGCTTAATTAGAGGATTTTATTAGGCATTTTATTTTTCGTTTTAATTTATCTTTTAAGTTAAGCAATTAATTCTTTTACAAGAAAGGTCTTTTATCACTAGTGGTTGGTGTGAGAGAATTACAAGTGAGTTCTTGAGCAAACTGCCTGAGTTGTTCAGGTAAGTTGTTGCCAGCATTGTTAATCTTGACAGGATTTAACCAAAATGGTGTAACTTATATTTGTTTACTGTTCATTTTTTTTCTATTAATGAATTGATTAACTTTTTATTCTGCTTTTAATTTGTAATTATGCACAATGGGTTTTTCACTGTTTATAAATTCTTGATCCTTTCATATACTTCATACACTATTATTATTAAACCATTTTGAACTGGGATATATTTGATGTTTTCATCCCAACAGCGTTTTTTTAAGAATATTATAGAAAAATGCCATTTTCTTACTGTGATGCCCTTCAATATTATCAGAACAACTATTGCTTGGCAATGTTTAACCTTTGTGCCCACAAAAAAATAGCTTGTCAAAAGGATAGTTATTTCATTGATACCAATATTTCTGTATACACTATAAATTCCATTGATAATGATTATTCTTTTAAAAAGTAATTTTTAGAATTTTAATAAAACCTAATTGTATGAAAGTGAATTTATATATTTTTCTTATTCTTGAGAATTGGCAAAAAAGATATTAAACACTATTTATTTATTTGATTACTTATTTACAAGAATAATTTTATATATACAAGATTATAAAAATATGTGAACTATCTATAATAAAATATTTATTATTTATCATTTTATAAAGAAATACATATGAAAAGAATTTTTTTTATTCATACATTTATAAAAAAAAAAAGTGAATGAGAAAATTTAAATTAACACATAATGACAAGTAACTGGAATTATAAATTTTGAAAAGATGGACTTTCTAGATCTTTCTTTCATTTGCTCTTGCCACATAAATTCACTAAAATAGATTAAGAGCATTTCAAACTTTGTTTTTTTTATTTATGTGTGTCACATGTTTATTCAAATTTTCTTATTCTATAGTTATTTATAAAATGGCAAATAATATTACATTGTAGTTGATTTACATATATTTATAATCTTGTAAATCAACATTGGTGACATAGTAAAAAGTGTATGCAGTAATAATGGTGTCAAGGGAATAACTGTCCTTTTGCCACACTATCCTTTTTGTAGATCATGAAGTTTGCACATTGATTTAACTGAATTACAAATCACTATTTAATTCTCTTCCAGAGTAAGAAAACTCAAACAATTTCTTCTAAGATACCTTGTTAATCAATCCAGTATAATAATTACTGTCATTGTTATCTTCATCTATGAATTGCTTTGAATCAGAGTCTGTCTATATTTCTGAGATGAGGTATTATGTATAATTAAATACTGATTCAAAGCACAGTATTTACATTAGTCGGACTATTGTCCTCATCTTTGTTGCCATATTTGTCACAACGTTTTGGCCGTTCAGTTTGAAATTCCAATCACCTGAAGAAGGCCGAAGTGTACAACGGCCGAAACGTTGTGACAAATATGGCGACAAAGATGAGGACAATAGTCCGACTAATGTAAATACTGTGCTTTGAATCAGTATTTAATTTACAACCAGACTAAGAAGTCCCAAAACAATGAAGTTTCTTGTTAGATATATATCCATGACATTTCTTCATCAGTATAACTTTTGTAGAGAATATATATTCTTTTGATGAGAAGTTATAAGCTCTTGGTGCATTTGACCTACTAACAATTTTTGGTAGACCCATATAAATCCAAATGAATAATAAGACATGGAATTTGAATAAAGAAATATTAAGGAATATATTGTCAGGACATTTTTACAAAAGAAAAGATGAGAAATTAAATGAGATATGAAAAGTTCAAAGCAACTTTAAATGTCTGTAGTTGATTACTCATATTTTGCAGAAGTAAAAAATTGTACTTTTTGCTATGAAAAGTCACAGAGAAAGAGGTTGAGTATTTCATATCTGATGCCAGATGTAAATCATTAAGTGGCAGTAATTGCAAAATCTCACTGTAGTGAGATTTTATTAATCAGAGGTGTAGTAATCCGACACTATTCTCAAAGCTGTTTAAATCGCATTTATAAGTGGCAGGCATAAATACTTTCAAAGAACATGAAAAAATGTGACACTGAGATCCAAATAGACATTTTGAAGTAGAAAAAGAAAGCATTCCAAATACTAAACGAGCTGCTAAGAAATGGAAAAAAATTCTTAGAAACAAAGCAAAGAGTGTTGGATTGCTATGTGATATCCATACTCATTATATGGCAATGAATGTTGGACAATTTCCTGAAAAATGAGGAAAAACTAGAGGCAGTAGAATTTGGTTCTACAGAAAAATACTGAAAATTACAAAGACAGAGCAAGTAAGCAGCAAGGAATTCTTAAAGAAAATGGCGACAGAAAGAACACTTATATTCTGAATTAGGAAGAGATAGCTGAAATTTCTCTGACACATGATGAGGAAGGATAGCTTGGAAAACATAACTCTCACAGGGTGTATTGAGGGCAAGAGAGATAAGAGAAGGATTTGAACAACTTACCTGACAGGCTATTGAGAATGGATAGCAGAATTGAGGGTAGCATTAGCAAAGGGAGAAAAACTGCTAAAAGATAGGAAGTTGAGGAGAAAAAAAAATATATATAAGATAAGAAATAAAAATAAAAATTAAAAATAAATAAAAACAAGCAAAATAATTTAACCCAAATAAATAAATAAACAAAGAAACGATTTCCGGTAAAATAACCACTAAAATAGACTACCCACAATGCACCACTGACCTGTATATATAAATAGCCGAGAAAAATAACAGCACTCATGGCCTGACGATTGCATCTAGCATGAAACAGGCTGTTGCCTCTAAGTTTGGACTTCTATGTTCACTTTTATATTTACATACGCTCTATCTCTGACATTGAGCACCTTATCCCATAAATATAGCACATCTTAAGACTATATTTCTTCATATATATATATATATATATATATATATAAAACTTCAACTGACTGCAGTCAGGATCATAGTCATTGTAAACTCCACAATCCTTTCATTAGCTGCATAGTATATGCTTTACCAGGGCTACATAAAGTTTTGAATTCAGAGTTTTCCTTCTCCAAGACTGGTTGCCAAACAATACTATAGGACCCAGTCTGTCCTGTGATTTACCTATAGCTGGGAGAAGAAGAGAAAGATTCATACCTTTTCTAAGGGTACTTGCACGTAAGTGAATGTAATGAACTAGACTAGAATTTGAACTCGGTTTTCCGATTGCTCAATCTGTGTCACTATACATTACTCCACTGTGCTTCCATACTTCTACACATCACTAATGTGGGAGGGAAGTGTTTCTTTGTTTGCCTGTTATCTAATATATTTATTAATCAAACAAGGCTGAACACAGCCACAATCATAGTCATTGTAAATTTAACAATCCTTTCCTTAGCTGCATAGTATGTGCTTCACCAGGTCTACATATAGTTTTGAATAGTGCTTCTAGATTGTTTACCAGCAAAGTTGAAGAGCTCAGTTTGCCTTACTATTTCTGAGGAGATTCATACCTTTCCCAATTGTATTTGTGCAAAAATGAATGTAACAAAATGCAAAAAGGAATGTAAACTTGATTCTCTGATTTCTTATTCGAAGCCACTAGACATCGCACCAGCAATTCATACCTTAACATATTTAAGTCTGTGTTAGTCAAGCAGTATAAATCTTTGCATTTATTCAGACATACCATTGTGTTTCTTTGACCAGGATATTCCAAATCATTTGAAACTATCATATTTCATGGTTCAATATTCCATGTATCTGATTTCACCATGAAGCTTTAACAAAAGGCTGCTATGTTCATGGCATACTTACGAAATGGATTTTCAAATGAAATTATGGAGGGTCCACAAGAAGACAAGAGCTATTCAGTATATTTTAACAAGGTGCCTTCTGTTAATCCTTTTTATTGAAGTTAATGTTGCAGATTAATGCATATAGAGTTATATCAGTGAGCAATCGTAAAGCTGAGACTGGTAGAAAATGGCAGAATGCCAAGACTTCTTGCTAATAGCACTGTATGTGGTGACACCTGATGGAAAGAGTACAAGGTGACATATCTTTATGACCAATGACCCAGTAGAGTAAGGTTGAAATTTCAAAGAAGCACCTTGTCTGTTGACTGCTGAGAAATAACAAAAGAGCATTCCGTTCTGGCTGCATTGATTAGTAATACAAGGGTCCTCCTCCTCAATTCAAGTGTGCGTCGTCTGACAAAAGATACTTACCACTCATCAATGACTGTTTTTCCTTCACTGCCCTCCTGCTGTGTACATTTGTAAGTTAAACAGTTGAGCCAGCCATGTTTTCTGTCGAATGAGTCAGTGGTACATTTGGAATAATCAATGGATAACTCTGTTGAAGTAGACTAGCGAGTGAATTTCAAGATTGATATATTTTTGATATATAATAATACATTGATATATATTTGATATATAATAATGTATTGATTTATATTTGATATATAATAATGTATTGATATTTAGACTTTGATTTCTTGTGGATTGTCATGGATAGAATTTGAAAAGAACATGTCAGCACAAAAACACAAATGTAAGCATCTTCTGAAGATGATTGAAGTTCATGGTGAATCATGACTTACAGCAGCGGTTTTCAGTAACATCTAAGCAAATACAATAAAATTTGTTTTTCTGCACTTTTCTGCACTTATTCTAAATCACTTTATATAGATGCTCAAATATTGTATTTAGTTACTTGTATAATATATGGAAACTAAAAGGAGACTTGAAATCAGAGACGGTTGATTGGTTGTTTTGTTTTATGGCATTTCAAACTCAGTGGGTCATTTAATGTCAACAAAATTTTGAAATAGATTCATAGCAATAGTTTGGTAAAAAAAAAAGGTGTGTATGTATACATATATATTTGAACCATTTTTCAATTACTCATATTTTTGAGTACAATCCAACTTCTTACAGGAAATTTACAGTCTTGGATGGTTTTATCTTCATAAAGTTTTTTTTTTTTTTTTTTAAATTACACACTTGGTAATATTTTGTTCGCACTATTTTGTATTCTGAGTTCCATTCTCCATTTTTTTATTTTTTTCAGAGAATGTATAGCTTTTTGTATTACTAGTGTT
Source organism: Acanthosepion pharaonis (assembly GCA_903632075.3). Classification (NCBI taxonomy): domain Eukaryota; kingdom Metazoa; phylum Mollusca; class Cephalopoda; order Sepiida; family Sepiidae; genus Acanthosepion; species Acanthosepion pharaonis. Next base: position 103,155 of record CAHIKZ030002915.1, on the reverse strand, counting down.
TTTTTGGGGTTTTTTTTTAAGTATTGCTGATAATAAGTTTTCCTTCAAAAATTATTGCTGGTAATAATTTTTTTAGAACAAAGTATTTCTGGTATTAAAACCTATTTTTACACAAATTTGGGTGTTAATTATTTTCTCATAGCTGGGACCCTAACAGGTGCTACTGCCCTGGGCCAGGGTGGACCTGGGAACACCAGCAATTAAGAGGCGGTTACACACTCCTTAAAACCTCCTGATCAGAGGCCTTGCTGTTGGACATAATTTATCATCTTACGCAGGACGCGGATGTAGTTTATCGTCATACCCAGGAGACAGTTGTAATTTCTGGGTCACATAAAGAGGAAAGTGGGATTGGAGAAATTGATACTCACAGGACATATTGAAGGCAAAAGCTTGTGCAAATGGTCGGCAGAACAGGGATTAAGAGAGCAAAAAGATAAGCCTTACTTAGAGCTACAAAGGACAGTAATTTGTCGAGAGTTATGGCCACCCTAGAAGACAATGATCTTGATTTCCTCCAAAACATTTAAATGATATTTCTGCTTGTTTAAAGATAATACATGAAGGCTCATATGGAGGCAGCAAAAATTCCTATAAGCAAATTGTATTAATTTCAACTGACAAGGTCTGTCTGCTTAATTATTAAATTTTTCTAATTTTTCAAATAAGATGTTTCACACTGTTATAGAGTGGTTTCACAGGGGAGGCTTGTATTTGTACTAAGTCGTTCCTAAAATAGGTCCGACGTACAAAACATTAGGAACTTGATCTAATAGGTAATGACGCAGAGAAATCTAGTTGTGGTTGCTGATACTTTAGTATCTGACTAACTGTCATCCGGCATCGACTGACTGACCAACTGCACGACTGAGCGACTCCTACTACTCCTACTTATTATAGGTGGGAGAGTCTATTAACTATAGAATAGGTGTGTTCCACTATAACACACACCTAGATAAAATTCAAAATTTTGAAAAATACAATGAAAGACTAAGCAGAAAGACTTTACTGGTTTATTTAATATTTAATATAATTTGTTCATGCACACACACACACATATCTATACATACATACATACACATATACACTTCAGTTCAAAAGTTTGAAGCCACCCCAGACTTAGTATGAAATGAAAATAACAGAAGAATGAAAAAAAATCTCTTAAAATCATTGAAAAAAGAATGGAATCAATTATCAATCTTATAACGTGAGAAAAATTTGCAATGGATGCCAAAATTTTGTGCTGCAATAATCAAGGCTAAAGGAGAATATTTTGTTGAGAGCAAGATTTAATCAAAACTGTTTTTTTTTCTTTTTTGTCATAATAGGATTTCTAATAAAAAAAATTTTGTCTCACTTTTTTTTTTTTTAACTATGTATAATAATTTTCTCTTTTTTCAAGTACAAAATAACTACATTTTGAGCCAATATTAAAAATTACCTTGGGTGGCCTCAAACTTTTGGACTGTAATGTGTGTATATCTCTCTACCAGGTGCTGATAGCTGAGGGGTAAAATCTCCAACTGATGCCAATTGATCCCAGCTTGAGGCAATTGGATGTCTAGTCACAGTGATGAGATGTGATACAGCAAAACAGTCTGTCTGTGCATGTGTCTATATATATATATATATAATTTTTATCTGATTGTGTAGGTTTTTATGTGTTTGTCTTATAAGAGTATTTTATTTTCCAAACACATTCAGCACATTTTGGCCATGTTCATAGTTAATAGTGAATGCCAGTTTTTCCTTTTTTATTATTACAGCTTCTGTTATTTTTAATCTTTATTTACATATAGATGAGGCTATTATACTGATATTTTATACTAGTATGTTTTGGATGGAGTTTGATAGATTTTCACGTGTGATGAAATATTGGTCCTACTACTACAGAGTCTATCTAGATGGCTGACGTTACACCTACCCAAACATTGCTCAGTTAGGACTCATTTAAACACATATGAAAATCTACTAAACTCCATCCAAAACATACGAGTAGGAAATATGAGTATAATAACCTCAACCATATGTAAAAATATAGATTAAAAATAATGGAAGTTCTAATAATAAAAAAGGAAAAGTTAACATGCAGTAACATTAACTACAAACATGGTTACAATGTGCTGACCATGTTTAGAAAAAAAAATATTCCTATAAATTAAGACATGCACATAAAACACACACACACACACACACACACACATACATATATATATATATATATATAAATATAACACACAAAAAGTATAAACACACACAAAAGTATCCTGAAAAGGTCTTTGCCTAGCCCACATCCCCAAATCTGACCAAATCAAAAATATCAAATTCTTTGTCTTTTAGCTGAAGGGCTGCTTGGCTAAGTGAAGAACAGCACCTCCTTGTGTGCTTTATATATAGTATATATAGTATATATATTCTCCTATTTGCAGTTGCTAGAGAGCACATTTTTTTATTAACTTTCCTCAAGTGTGCAGATCAGATATATATTTAAGATATATAGTGCAGATATATATTTAAACAAATAATGGATTTCTTTAAACTGACATAACTTCTTATTACTATAGACATAATACTTAGTTGTTACATATGTTTAAGCAGATATCTGTATTTTTTAAACAATGAAATCAATGTCAACTAGCCTGGCCAATGATTTATTAAAGAAAGAATACCTATTAACAAAAATCAAAATTGTATTCCTTTTTATCCTGGGAAACCACCTTTAAGCTAGGTGTGCTATACTGCTCAGCCATGAGAGACCTTACAGCCAACAATGGTTAGTTACCTTTTTTATGAAATGCCTATGTTGGAACTTTTCAAAGGTATTTAAACTAAATACCTGAAAGGTAAATAAATTAATTTTGAAATAATTTATGGATCTTTTTAATCTGAGATTATTTCTTACAGTAATGTGGCATTTCATGGGTACACGTTTTACTTGAAGTCCTGTTTTTTTTTTTAGTTTTTTTTAAAGTGAAATTGATAGAGAGGCCAAGGCAATCAAGATTTTTAATACATAAAATGTGCCTCTCTACAAGAATCAAATCTATGTAGCCTTTATTTTGGTGAAACCAGTTAAGCATGCATAGCTTAAAGGTGATTTCCCTGGGTAACTGGAAAGCAGATTCTATTCCAATGGACAGGTAAGATATTATAAAAAGTAGAAAACACATTTTAAGGGGAAAATGTTCATTGAAGTTGTTTTTCAAAGCAAGCATACAAATATATTTCTTGTTCATACCTTAATAATAAAATTGAAATTATATTCTTATTCCAAACAGTTACAAATGATAATTGTTTAATTTTTTTCTTGTGTTTTCCAAACAATTATTTTTCTTTTTGCTTCAAGTATTGTTTTAAATGATTTCCAATAATGTTAATTTCCATCAAGCAACACAGGAATTTTTACACAGATTTTAGTACTTGACACAACACACCTTTTACTCATGCATAATTGCATATAGAACCTGAGTCCCAGTGAATATTTACAAATAGTTCATATTTAAACATCAAACAGGCAGACATACAAGAACAAATTTATGCCTATTTGGAGATACTCATTTTTTAGTGTTTGTATTCACTTCCATGTGTATCCACACACACACATATATATATAAAATAATAAAATTGTGTGTGTGTGCATGCATGTCAGTCTAACTGTCATAAGCCATGTTAATAGTTATGCCGGAGCATTTTTCTTTTAGAAAATTGAATATATATAATATATATACACACACACACACACACATATATATATATATATATATATATATATTTCATACAGTTGGAATTAAGATACCACTAGTTAATGAAAATTTTCACCTGTGAATTTTAAAATTTAAAATTTGCAGGACTTTTCAAACTGTTTATGGGGAAAATGGTGATTAATTAATGTCATCATAATTCTAATTTTATAAAAAATTTGGCTCTGTTTAATGAATATAAACACTGAGCACTCTTTGTGAGTCAGTTTTAACATGTAATATTTTAAATTCTATATTGTGTTAATAGGACTCGTTTGGACTATACCAATAGATTACCACCTCTGTGTGTGTATATATATATATATATATATATATATATATATATATATATATATATATATATAAATAAATGGAATGAAAAATTTTGCTCTGACCAAAAAATCCATTCTCAAAAAATCTGATGTTTCCTCACTGTGTCAGATTTTGGGTAGTGTTCAAAGTTTTCAGTACCCCACATAAATGCATAAGCTATAAAGATATATTTAAACATGCACATACAATGATGCATTCAATTTAAGATAAACATACACATTAGTAATACCACATATTGTAATCTCACGTACACCTGCTTATATCTTCTTGAAGACATAGTCAGGCACACAATCCATAAGCTCACACACATATGTGTGTGTGAAAACAGGCGCATACAAATTCATTCATGTCCACCTGCACAATATATCATTTATAAACAGTGTGAATTTTCTATCACATCAGATAGCTCCTAAGTGGTTACTTGTTAGTGCCTTGGATCGTCTATTGAGAGAAACCCCATTGGAGCCAGGTCAGTTGATAAAATTAGCCACCCAAAACCACTCGGCAACTCTTGCGACATTCAGTGCATTAAGCTTGCACAAAAATCCTCTTGGTGTTCTCAACCAGAGGGACATAAAACATCTAAGGAGAAGCAGGTGTGTAATTCTCTGTCTGTTAAGCAACATATCATGTTTTATGCAAGAGGGTTTTTGTCAACATGCCGAAAAGAGTGATGAGACTGGCTGATGGTTTTTCTTTGTGATATTGTTGGTTGGATGGGACATCTGAGCATTGGGGAAAAATAAGTAGTGAAAAAAAAATGCACCATTTATCTTTGAATATAGATTGACCATGGTGATTGCTGATGGTGGGGGAAGAATACAAAAAGAAAACCAACAGAAACAAATATGCATGCATACAAATGGCAAGGAAGAAAAAAAAAAAAGAAAAAAAAAACCAATGCAGAAATGAACATGATTGGAAATAAAAAAAAAAAAAAAACAAAACAAACCGCAAATTACTAAAAGAGAGCAACATGTAAAAATTGAAAGGGAAAAATATATTTATATAAATGTAAAAATCAATTAAAATTATGAAAGAAAAAAATCACTAGGGAAATAATGAAATATAAAGTAAAAAGAGTAAGCTTGAAAAATGTATAAGAGAAACTGTAAAAAATGCAGACTAATAAAATCTAGGAAAAATATATAATAATTGTATAAATATATAAAATAATAGACATTATAAATATTTAATAATGGCCCTGAAAATGTATAATAAAAGATCCCCAGAAAAATATAAGAGCTCTAAAACATGTATAATAATAGAAGCTATTAAAAATATATAATAACAGTAGCCATGAAAAATGTATAATAATAGAAGCTGTTAAAAATTGTATAATAATAGAAGCTATTAAAAATTGTATAACAGTAGCCATGAAAAATGTATAATAATAGAAGCTATTAAAAATTGTATAATAACAGTAGCCATGAAAAATGTATAATAATAGAAGCTATTAAAAATTGTATAATAACAGTAGCCATGAAAAATGTATAATAATAGAAGCTATTAAAAATTGTAAAAACAGTAGTAAAAATATAATAATAGAAGCTATTAAAATTGTATAATAACAGTAGCCATGAAAATGTATAATAATAGAAGCTATTAAAAATTGTATAATAACAGTAGCCATGAAAAATGTATAATAATAGAAGCTATTAAAAATTGTATAATAACAGTAGCCATGAAAAATGTATAATAATAGAAGCTATTAAAAATTGTATAATAATAGAAGCTATTAAAAATTGTATAATAATAGAAGCTATTAAAAATTGTATAACAGTAGCCATGAAAAATGTATAATAGAAGCTATTAAAAATTGTATAATAACAGTAGCCATGAAAAATGTATAATAATAGAAGCTATTAAAAATTGTATAATAATAGAAGCTATTAAAAATTGTATAATAACAGTAGCCATGAAAAATGTATAATAATAGAAGCTATTAAAAATATATAATAACAGTAGCCATAAAAAATGTATAATAATAGAAGCTATTAAAAATTGTATAATAACAGTAGCCATGAAAAATGTATAATAATAGAAGCTATTAAAAATTGTATAATAACAGTAGCCATGAAAAATGTATAATAATAGAAGCTATTAAAAATTGTATAATAATAGAAGCTATTAAAAATTGTATAACAGTAGCCATGAAAAATGTATAATAATAGAAGCTATTAAAAATTGTATAATAACAGTAGCCATGAAAAATGTATAATAATAGAAGCTATTAAAAATTGTATAATAACAGTAGCCATGAAAAATGTATAATAATAGAAGCTATTAAAGATTGTATAATAACAGTAGCCATGAAAAATGTATAATAATAGAAGCTATTAAAGATTGTATAACAGTAGCCATGAAAAATGTATAATAATAGAAGCTATGAAAAATGTCGAATAATAGAATCTTTGAAAAATGTGTACTAATAGAGACTCTGAAAATGTTATAATATAGCTTAGAAAAAAGATAAGATGAAATGATCATTTTATTTATACCTTCTGAATTTGAATAATGCCATTTGATACCTGATTTGGCTGTCAAGGAAGAAATGATGCAGACATTTGCAACGAAGGTAAAAAAAATATGATTTATGTAATATGCACCAAAATTGCAAAATATGTTCAAAAGATAACTGTTCTTCTTATTTTCTGTATAAAGTGAATTTAAGTCATGGATATGTGAGACAAAAAAAAGGAAGAATGGGAGGGAAATAAGGAGAAAAAAAACAACTGAAAAGGAAGAAAGGGAGGGAAAAATGAGAATAAAAAGAAACTGACAGGAAAGGAAAGGAAGGGAAATAATCAAAAAGGAAAAATAAAGAGTGAAAAGGAAGAAAAGAGGGAAATAATCAGATAGATATTCACTGTATATCCTCTTTGGGCATTACTCCATACATCTGTATCCTCACATGTATAAAAATATCATATGTATAAAATGGCAAATATCATCCCCACATGCATTATTCCATGTTTATTGCATATGTTCATGCAAGAGAACAAGAGTTGAAAATAGGTTAACTGAATAAATCGGGCATCATCTCATCTTATTCTCTATATATTCAATAGGAAACAGGTTTGATGATCATGTCAGCGAGATAAGTTCTTGAACATTTTGCAGCAAATATTGAGTAGCATGGGCATCATATGGGCAGGCAATATCCTGCTTGAACAGCACATTGCTTTCCATTTACTAGAATAGTAATAGATCTGTTTGAATAATGGATCTATATAGCACTGTTCTATATCACCCTCTAAAGTGATAGAAAGTTTTAATTTCACATCATTATACCAGTGATTAGGCCTCTGTTGTGCGTGAATACACCCTGGAAGATGTAGGTCTCACATACAAATGTCCATATAAAGGTAGGACCTGCTCTCATTACTGAACAATAACTGTGTGTCTGCCATTTAACATGCCAGTTAACCATCTTCGGACACCACTAAAAATGGGCATAATGGTTTTGTGACATGAGTTAAAATCTTGTGATTGGTACACATGCCTGTTGTTGAAAAGCAAGTAACCGATTTCCTGTAGGTTCATATTGACATACTTGTGGTCACATTTGCTTTCTTCTGTGATGTGGACATCACGTATTTTGCTGCAGTTTCATTTACATTGAATCAGTTTTGGCAAGAATATCTACTGTGTGTCTCTCAAGAACCTAGTCTGGGCATGTTGGAATGGTCATTTGTCCACTGTTGTTAACATCGAAGCAACACCAACAAGTCATGTCAAAAATCAAATTCTCCAAAATGACACTGCAACTTCTTGACAGCCTCCAATTTGATATCTGTCTTTACTTCTGAGATGTATTATGTACACTATTTACATTATTCAGACTGTTGTCCTCATCTTTGTCGCCATACTTATTACAACATTTCAGCCATTGTACACTCCAGCCTTCTTCAGGTGGTTGGAATGCCAAAATGAACCCTTTATTTCGCTCACTGGAGTAGACTCTTCTAGTTTCACGTGCCATGTCTAATGGATGTCAGTTATTAGTTACATATGGACACATGGCACAGTGGATAAATGTGTTAGTTAGATCCAGTGACAAAATTTGTGAGTTCGATACCTGGTTAAGGCAGTGGAGTATTTGGAGAAGGGAATTAACAGGAGATAACTGATAACTGACATCCATTAGACACAGCACATGGAACTAGAACAGTCTACCCCACTGAGCGAAATAAAGGGTTCAGTTCTACATCCCAACCACCTGAAGAAGGCCGGAGAATACAATGGCCAAAACATTGTAATAGACATGGTAACAAAGATGAGGACAACAGTCCGAATAATGTAAATAGTCTTCAAGTTGATCTTTCTCAAATGGCTTTAAGTGAGTTAAAGGAGTATGCATACAGTGTCTGTGGTATGACATCTTGAACTAAATTTTTTAACTACACTGAACCTTATCTCAGTATGTGTCATTGTCTAATGCATAGCCACAGACAATGAATTGGCATGAGTGCTACTGTATCACAAAAAGGCTGAATATTTAAGATTTTATCAGAATATATAGCAGAAATACCTCCCATATCTTAAATGTTGACAAAAAGACCAAGTTAACTGCTGTAATTATTTCATTGTTGTTTACACAAAGGGCTATTTTTTTTATTCATTTGGTTTTAAAAATTATTTCCTCCAAATAGTGGCCTCTATTTGTCATACACTATTGTGGACGATTTCTAAAGTTTTTCATCACCTGGAGTTCTTTGAGGTCTTTCAGGTGTCTTTCTTTTAATCTCTGAACATGTGACACTGAAATTTTTAACCCATAGCAGTATTGATTTTCTATCTGGAACATTCTGATGTGACATAAAACAATTCCGAAAAGCTGTGTTGCAATTACAGATTCACCAATCTTAAAAAAAATGTGCCAAAATTAAATGCATGGTATACACCAGTCCAAAACATGATGACAACTGATAGTATGAGAAAACAAATTGTAAGACATTAGCTAGATGAAAACACTACTTGCTTAAGTTCACTAATACCACACTGGTGACACTTTAAAATGTGGGATATATTTCTGCCACATCCTGTAAAAGAATCAGCTGGAAAGTTCATATGCTGACCAAGAAATAAATGTAAGCAGACTAAAAGACATGCAAGTGTACCAGAATACATCTTCTTCAATGTGTTGTGTACCTTCAGGATGTAGCAAATCATGACTCTCCACTACTTCCTATCTTTTATAATTTCTTTCTTTTGACCATCCCTCCCACTCCCTGTTTAGCTATCCATTTGCACAAGCTTACTGGTTAGGTAGCCTACTTCCTGGCTCTCCTTTTTTCTTATCCAGTGAGTATCATATTTTCCTATCACTATTTCGTCATGATGGGTCTTGGAAATTTCAAACTGTTCACTTGATCCAAAAAGTTGTTGTTTTTTTTTTGTTTTTTTTTTTTCAATTCACCCAAAGGAAGGTGATAATGCAATAGGTTACTGGGAGTGAAAGAGAATGTAATAATGTTAGAAGGAACTGAAAACCCAATTCTAAATGGGAAATAAGGAATAAAACTTTACTTCTGTTCAAGAGACCATAGAGGAGTGTGAATTGGATGATAGATGAACATATCTACTGCTAAACCAGCATTTTCAATGGAAACTTTGAAGATGTTTTTTTTTCTTAGCTATCAACAAAAAGAATGAATAAATAATAAAACTGACCAGAGAAAGGGAAAAAAAACAGAATGATTTCACTGTGATATATTGGAAAGATTTTCTATTAAAAGAATTAAAATAAAGGATAAAGAGCTACCATTTTCCTCATAAATGAAGAGGAGACTTAAAGCAACAGAGAAAAGTTTTTGTAGAAGAATGCCATGGCCAACATGGAAGTTTTAGGGAAAATGGAAACAAAAGGACACCTATACTTTGAATCAGAAAGATACAGCTAAAATTTCTGGGACACATAATGAGGAAAGAGAAGTTGGCAAATTTGACACTCACAGTACATACTAGAGGATCAGAGGGGAACAAAAAGTAACCAACTAAATGATATTGTCTTAATGGATGGAAGGTATATTGGGGATTTCAACTACATATTGGGGGTTTCAAAATTTAACTATGTGGTTGGTATATCGACAGAATATGGAAAATGTCACACAAATCCAAAGGAACATGCAAATAGTGAAAGATGTCTTTCAGAAACTAAGCTCACTATTAAGAGATAGGAAAGCAACTTGAAGGGTTGGTAAAAGGAAAAACATAAAAAGACATTGTTTTCAAAAACCCACAAAGAAGTAGGGTCAGAAACAGTAAAAAAAAAAAAAAAAAGCTGTAACTTACTAAGTGGACTTGAGAAACCTTTTTTCTTGAAAAATTGTTTTCATAGAAAGATTTTATGAATTTCAAATGATGGTAGCCCTGCTTATTTAGGCAATGAATGCTGAATGTTTCCTTATAAGGAAATGGCTAATATCAAAGTATTCAGGTTCAAAGCAAAAAATACTTAAGAAAATTAAGTAAGTAATTGAGCTAATTAATATACAAATATATTTATATATAATCCATTCTAAAATAAACCTGGTGTGGCATAAATATTTACCCATTATTTAAACATAAATTGAAAAACAACTATTTGTAAAAATAGCTTCAAATTTTGTATAAAGCTCTAAAAATTCTTCTTTTTTCATTTGCTTTTTTTTTGTTTACAGTAAATATGTTAGCTCAAACAAAACATAATCAAAGTGTTGTATTGAAAATAACTGGTATGAAGTATTGTCAGGTGATAAAAATCTTGAATGTTTACAGAAAAACTGTTATTAATGTGTGGAAAAAGTTTCAAGTGGAGCAGACAATCTCATCAAATCCAGTTCCAGGAAGAAATTGTTCAATTTGTACCAGGCAAGTAAATGAAGCCGTCAAGAAGAGGATGAAGAGAAACTGAATAAGAAGCATGCAGAAGACAGCAAAAGACCTAGTTATTTTGGGTAGGTCACTAAGAAGAATTGTTAGAGAATTTAAGGCTAAAACCATACAAGATTAAATCATGCCAGCTGCTCTCAAGTGCCTCCAAACAAAAATGGCTTGACAGAGGAAAGTAAATTATGGAAAAGTTGCAGTATGCCACAGACAAAGTTTTCATTTTGTTGGATAAGAAGTTTTTCATTGTGGATGATAGGGTTTATGCTACATCACCAGCAGACATTCCCAAAAGTATCAGAACAAATTTCAAGTGACAGAAAACAACTGGTGACATTATTTGGGCTTCTGTTGCTTTTGATGTTTTGAAAGTACACTTGATCTTCATTGAAGGAGGAGTGAAAGAGAATAGCAGGATTTACCAGCAAATGTTGGGGAGAGACATTTGCCCTGGTTGCCAGCCACAGTTGGAAGTCAATATGTCTTCTCTCAAAATGGAGCCTCTGCAAACACATCCAGTTTGATGCAGAACTGGTGCAGGAGATATTTCAGTATTTTTTGTTTATTTATTTATTTATTTATTTTTTGACAATTCAATTTAGCCTCCATCAAGCCCTGACATTAATCCTATAGATTTTACAATATGGTCCATATTGGAGTGCAATGTTTCACATATCTCATACTCAAGTATGTCAAGCCTGAAAGAAGCTCTTATAATATTTTTAGTGAAGAGGTGATAAAGAAATAATGCAGTTTAGCTGAGAAGAGATTAAGGGCTATGTTGAAAGCAGAGAGTGGCCATATTGATTCATAAATATTGTCAATAAATTATAATAATCAACCTGTAAACTTTCATTAACAAACCCTAAAACTTTTTATTCTATGATAATATGAATAATAGTTAAATGTATATGCTGTACATGGTAGTAATGAAAGCTTGATTTATGAAGGAAAGTTATTTGAATTAGCTAAAATCTTAACTAGGAACAAATGGCTTCTACAAAGAAGGAGTTTAATGAATATATAAAAATAGAGAAGTCCAAAAAAATATATGTTTTTTTTTTTTAACTGGATGTATTTAACCAGTGCACGAGACAATCCTAAGAAGATAAGATGATTTACTAGTATTTATTATTGTTGGACATAATCTTAATATGCGATATCTATAAGATACAGTGTAGATAGCAGACAGAAAGAAAACTGAAAGAAATAAAACAGAATGTATAGTTGTCAGCAACAAAGAAAACCTAAGGTGTGAACTACATATTGGGAATTTCAAACTTAAACTATGTGGTTGGTATATCGACAGAAGATGGAAAATGTGACACAAATCCAAAGGAACATGCAAATAGTGAAAGATGTCTTTCAGAAACTAAGCTAACTATTAAGAGATAGGAAAATTTTATTAGAAACAGTGGTAAACTACTATGTAATAATGAACCACCTATATGATAGTGAATACTGGACAATATCTTCACAGATAGAGAAAAGAAGTGAAGTGAAAAAAAATGTGATTCTACTAACAAATGTCAGAGAATACCATGAACAGAACATGTGAATAATGAGAAAGTTTAAGGAGAATAAGAACAGCAATGAAACATCTGCTAACAATCAGAGGCAGTTGAAATTTCTGGGACACACACTGAGGACAGAGGCTTAGAGAATTTAATACTCAGAAGATAGACACGTCCTGGGTATGACGATAAACTACATTCGCGTCCTGGGCAAGACAATAAACTACGTCCAACAGCAAGGCCTCTGATAATGTTTTTGAAAAAATAATATTACCAGCTATACAATTTTTTAGAAAAAAATATTAACAGAAACAGATTTTTGATAAAACAAAAATATTACCAAGAAAAAAAAAAGTTGTTGGCATTAAATGACCCAGTGAGGTTGATATGCCACAAAACAAAACCAATCAGAAGATAGACTGAAAGCAAGATAATCAGTGAGTAACCTACTTGACAAATCTGAATGGCTGGCAGAACACAGATAAAAAGAGGGATGATAACATATCAAATGTTACTTAGAGAAACAAAAGACAAGAAGTTGTGGCAAGCCATAATCGCCTGTGTGTTCTAAATGAACATGTAAATAAGTAATGATGGAACATTTCTTAGAAACAGTTTCAGCCGAAATTAGACAAAGAGTTTCTAGTAAAATTTAAGTTGGTCATGATGAGAGTGTCACAAAGAACTTTGGAAAAAAAACAGCAGCTACATTCAAAAGCTCCTTCAACAAAGGTCAGAGAAAGAATTATACCAAGCAATTTAAAAATAGCTGTCTCAAGCAAACTGGTTACTTGAATAAAATTTTATATGAGTTGTTCATATTAGAGCTCAGCAAATAAAATAGAAATGCTAAAATTATTGTTGGAAACAGAATTAACATCAAAATACAATTCACTTAGCCTTTGTATGTGTTTGTGTAAATGTCTATAGATTTTTGTTAGTTTATGTTGATTGATTCAAAAAGTATCAATCCTTGTTTGCTTATTTAATGTCAAATACGGAGTGTGATGGTTGTTGTCATCTAAATTATGCGAAAATGTAAGTAATACTGACATCTCATTTTAACAGATATACTTACCAGAATTACACAAAAATATTTTTAAATACTAAAGAGTAAATTTATTCAATAAAATTGCCATTGGCTTCAACCACGGCCTCCAGATGACTTTGGAATCTCCTGCATCTCTTATGGACAGTCTTCTTGTTTAAGTTGGTGAATACGGCCATAATTATTACTTTCAGTTCATCTTTGGTGTTACAAGGATTTTTGTCGGTCTCTCACTCAACTGTGCCCCACACATAATAATCAAGTTGGTTGCAGTCAGCAGAGTGAGGTGGCCAGATGTATGTGGTGATGTGGTTACAGGAATTGTCTGACAGTCATGACTGGGTTCTCCTGCTTGTGTGGCATCATGCAGAGTCCTGTTGCCTGACATACTTTCTTCCAGCAGCCACCCTTTTGACCCAGAACAGTACTACTTCCTCAAGGCAACTGATGTAGGCTTCTGTGTTGAGTTTAAGGCCCTCACTAACAAATTCAGGAGCTTTTTTCTTATCAGAATGTTCAGAGTAAGTTTTCCAAGTTGCCATACCTTCGTAATCACCATTAGACTCATCCAACATTTTCCAAATGTTCTGCACTGTTTTCAGATTGACAACCAAACCCTCTTAAATGTATGTATTGGAACTTCCAGAATGAATGCCAAGCAATACAGCATGCTGTTTCCAAATTTCTGGCAGAGTGAATTGTGTCATGGTGCTCTTTTTCTCACAGACTGTGCCCAGCTGAGCCTACTATACTGTATAATCAACAAAATATATAAAAAACAAACAATATGTATGTGCAAAAGGAAAAATCTAAAATAAACTTATCCATTGCACCTTGTATGAGTTTCATGGATTAATGGATCAATAGATGTAAATCTGGCTTGTTCTTGAATAGATAGGTAGATATAAGTTCAGTTTATATTTGAGTGAAAAGGTAAATATTAGTTAGCATGCATACATATGTATACAGGGGAGGAAACAGTAGGTATACAGTAATGAAAAACAAAATGTGTGCACAAAACGTATTGATTATACATAAATATCAATCTCTCAAATGTTTTCCACCATAATTCACACACTTCTCTTGAGCTGCAAAACATTATTATTTATTAAAAAATGAAAATTATAATGAATGTATAGTAATAAATGAATCCTAGAATCACTATTATAATTCTGGTATAATACAGTATACCTACTTTTGCAGCTTCCTTGTATATAAGAATTAATGTAATTTATTTTTAGTCTGATATCCTTTATTAAAGCAAACACTATTTTTCATGGATATCCATGTTTGAGAAGATGCTCATTTTTTTTTTTTTTTAAACAGTTTGTAATATATCTGCTGGACTGCACACTTGAGAAAATATTTAAAATGGACCATCTACTCAAACATCAATCTACTAAAAAAGTTTTAAATATATGTTAAGAGCTTTTTGTTATTGTATCGGCCATTATTTACAAATGATTTATACGCAAAACATTTTTGTCATTGCCAAATTAGCAACTACTATTGTATTATGAAGCAGGTTTAGAATAGGATAAAAAAAATCCTCACATTTATCTCCATGAAATACCCAAATTGTGGTTTTATGCAATGAAGGCTATTCTGAACATGAAATTAGCATAAATGTAGGTTGAAGCAAAACAGCAGTGCACAATGCTATTTCCAAAATTCAGAGACATTTATCAAAAAAGGAAGAAGTGGTCATCCAAGGAAAACTAGTTCTGGTGATAACCATTTTCATAAAGTGCATTGCTACACAATCTCGCACAAGTTATTGTAAAAAGATACATGCTTATTTGCTTGAAAAAAGTACAAATGTCAGTTCTATAATTTGAAATTTCAGTTTCATCTCAAATCATTCAAACTATCTAGTAAAGCATCGGTAAGAAATTCAAACATCTGGCATTTGTTAAGCAACTGAAGAAAAGTTGTTTTCAGATGACTCTACTGCACAAAAGTTTGCTATGTGTAAAAGAAACATTAAAAGACCCCTTGTATGAAATTTCATGAAAAGTATACAATTCAGATGATTTGAAGTGCTATGTCCAAATCAGGTATGGCTGGACTCTGCTTTTTGTCTCCAGGAACAAAGATGAATAGTGCAAGGTATGTGGAACTACTGCAAGAGAATATGGGACTGCAGATGCAGATTCATTAGTATACCATATTTATGCATGATGATGTTCCATACCACCAGTCAAAAGTCATTCAGAATTTTTGGAACAGGATCAATGTGATAACACTGGACTGGCCGAGGAACAGTCCAGATCTCAGCCCTATTGAATTTATGGAGGAATTCTCAAAACCAAAATTGCGGAAGAACAACATTCATGTACTGAAGCACTGAGAGATGCTATTAAAGATATCTGGACAAAAGAAAACTCAGTTGAGTATTGTAACAACTTGATTCTCAACCTGACAAACCACATGCAAGCAGTAATCAAGAGAAAAGGCGGTCATAGAAAATACAAACCACTAGACTATTTGATTTGAAATGAATAGAGTACGAATTTGTGAGTAAAACTGAGTTAGTCTCTCATGAATTACTTGTTATTGTGTTGTTTTTAACTTAAAAATAGTATAATTAGAAGGTGGTCTTAAACTTTTGTTAATGACTGTATATATATACAGAGTTCTGATGTCATTAAGGAAATTCATGCTTTTCCTTAGTGCTTTATTCTGACTTAACTTTATACCTTTTTCTGAGTATATACCAGACCTCTTGTGGTGTGTTGCACCTGCAGCTAAAGGCTCTTGGGTAATTTCCTCTCCATATTTCCCTCAGATCAGCTTACATCAAGTCCCTTAACTTTTCATATACTCAGTCACCTAAGGACCCATAACCAAATAGACAGCTTCAGGCAATACAACTTGTCAAACTGAACAGGTTAACTGCAAAAATTCCACCAATTTCATTACGGAAATTTGTTTTGAAGTCTTGATCAAAATATTATAGTATTCCTGTTAAATGTGGAAGCAGCCACATCATTTCTGTGAAGTAATAAATCCCCGGTCCATTACAAGTAATGTCAAAATATGTTTTACAGTTATTTTAAAATTTGTTTAAACAGATTAATTTTTCTTTTAGTTTGTATTCTCAATGGTATTAACATATTTTAACCAATCTTCATCAAAATAAAAACAAAAAAAAACTTTTTTTGTTTTTTCTTAGAAACAATGGCAACATTAAAGCATCAGACAAACAAATGATAGTAATATTGGGTTATCCAAAAAAGTTTGTTCAGTAGATTTAGTAAAGTTTCTACTTAATAAGAAAACAAATATTTTGTGCAACCCAGCAATATTAGCTGTTTCATAATAAAGAATCATTGAGCATTTATTGATGAAGCAGTTAATGCTGCTGCTAATTGAAGTTTATAAAATCTTTCTATTAAATAAGTTTGTTGTGAGTCCTGATAAAAAAATGTAAGAAAAAATATAAAAAAAAGAAATCAAAATAAAATAAGGCATTTTCTTTCTTTTGAAACCCATATCTCTTTTTCTCTCCCTCTCTCTCCCAACTAATGAAAAGGCAACTCTCAAATAAAACAAAGGGGAAGAAGAAAAGACTGAACCCAGCCACAAAACAGCAAAAGTTTGCTTGACCATTTGTAATTAGAAATCTATCAAAATAAGAGAGGCTCCAAGCATAACTTCTATATAAAGAAAATAAAAAAAGAAAAGAACGTCGAAAAATAAATTAATTTTGGCCAATCAAAAAGAATTAACACAGAGAGACTTTTGGTGTTAGCTGAAACCAAGCTTCACACCAATAAAAGGAACTACCAGAGAAACCAGCCATATGTGTTGTACAAATAAGTTAAACGGTTATCTGCTTCAGACATTTTTCCACCCAATAAAAGATTGGTGCCATACGTATTTCTAAGATGACAACTACTACCAAGTCTAATTTCTAAACTACCAACAACCAAGCCAAAATGAACTTTCTCCTGACTGCTACCAAGATCTTATTTATAAACAAACTTTTGCTACCCCAAAGTACAAAGTACCCACTCCAATCTAAATCAAATAAATAAATATGCATTATTTTTTATAACTTAGAATCTATTCTTTTATTCCAAAGTTTCCAGTGAATAAATACCAAGAACGTCTGGCATCTTCCTGAAAAGCTTTCAGATTTCTCATGTTCAGTAAATATTATTGCCCTTTCCTGTATTGATAGGAATTGCCTTCCTAACCTGTTGGTTGAAGTAGTGTGGGACGTCAACATCTTCATTATGTCATTATTTTCTCTTTGGGTAATATGTGATATACACTTTAGTTGTTGTTAAAAGTACTCAAGTGATGTTGGCTTTTGTTATTTGGTACAGTTATTTGTGTTTCTGTAATGCCTTTCTTTGAGGTTTAAAAAAGATCTGTTCTCAGAGGCATACACGTCACTCTCTCAAAGCCATTTTTAAGAATCGATCTGAGAAAGCAGTCGTATATAGCCAACAGTTTAAAAATTTCTGAATAATTCACAAAAGTGATCAGTTGTCTGAACAAAATTTGGGATATGAATGACTCTTCTCAAAGTTCTCCATAGTATATTTTACTGATAGTTTTCTATTAAATTTAATATTGGAATATAAATTAAAATAATCTCACAAAAACTTTTAAATTATTATAGGTGTAAAGAGTTCTTTGTTTATCGATCTCTGAGTATAGATAATGTTCCTTTTGAGCTGTAATTATTAATGTTTAATAATGGCCAGTAAATAATAAAAAAAAATGTTTGGATCTTTTCTGCTAATTCCCCCCCCAAATAATGTAAAGTTACTTAGCACAAATATTAATTCATCCTGGGAAATTAGAAATTTTAAATCAAGGTTTGTTTGTTATTTTTATTAAATTTTTGGCTCTCTTTTAAAATTATAAATTTTAAATCAAAATTTGTTTAGCTTGCTCCTCAACAACTCCAACCCTCAGAATGAAAAATTACCAAAAATCAGAGAGTTATCCATATTTCATAAGTGCAGATTATATTTGAGGTACTTAAAGGAAATTTTTACAATTTAGAAATAATATTAAAAATTTGTTTTTGTTTGGTTTATTGGGGTGAGCACAAATGTAGACTTCCGACACTTAAAAATAGTGCACCCGAGTTGCCCACATTTGGGGAGATCGCAAAGGTCAACCAAACTGAAGTGCAATTGCTCTGGGAGAATTTGGTGTGAATTTTAGTAAATGTAAATTCTTTTTATTTTGGGGTGAATTAACAGAAAAATCCAAATGTTTACTTATATAAATAGCTATAGAAAAAATAGCAGATGTGGCAAAGAGATTATTTTAATTGGTTTTTTAAATCAATGTCCTGGGCACTGGTACATGCTCATATAAAAAGAGCAAATTAATCAATTTATTATTGAGTAATTAAGAGGCTGAGAAAATAAAATTAAGCTCTTGTTGGATACAATATGTGCATAAGACTAATAATAATATAGATATTTTACATCTCATCAAAACATATTGACCAGAATTTTATTGGAGGATATAACACATTTAAGATGAGTAGATGTTATAAATAAAGTTATCAATATTAAGCAATAGAGCATTAATAGTAAATAGAGAAATAAAATATTCAATGACTAGATTGATATTATTCTGACATATTGTTATATAGGAATAAAGTGTTTCTACCGAAACTTGAGTTTGAACATAGATCACCAGTGAGCAAACACAGGTAATCCCATTATTGAATTAAGTAGACCACATGACCATAGAGGAAATGCATATATGGGAGGTAGTGTGTGCCTAATTGATCTGCATTTCTAGTCTATCATCTCTTACTATTTGGATCGTTATTTCTATTCTATCCTATTTCTATACAGACCACTATTCTCTACTCTATGCACTATACTATTCTCTATACTGATCATTATACGGATTACTATTCAAGCAAGTACTATTAGTGTGAGTGTTATTTGAAGGCATCTGACACCTGAATTGTTCAACAGTGTATTACAGTTATATTTGTGATTTAAACGTCTCTACTACAATGAGCATTACAAAAGTGACAACGAGTATTTGTTGGCATCACAAAAGTGGCAACAAATGTTTGCTGTCATTACGAAACATGACCTATATGGAAGATAAGTTATTGAAATTTTTATTTATCTATTCACAGATATATGCCTGACAAGAAGACTCACATTACATCTCTCTGACCATAGCTCAGTGAAGTCTCATTTCAGTGCACATGAAGACCGAGAAAACTCTGTCCACAATATACTCATTGATAATGCAAATACAATAGCCTTATCCACATGTAAGAAAGGAATAAAAATAGTGTAAGCATTATTAATAAAAAAGAAAAAGCTAACACTGAATAATATCTATGAACATGGCCACAATGTGCATGCTGTGTTTGAAAAATAATTGAAAGCACTCAGACATATGAAACATTTGGATAATTTCTACATAATTTATGTCCAGGGAAGAAGAAAATTGATGAAAATTAAATAAAAATTTAACTGCAATACCTTGTCAGCTGTTTTTAAGGAAACTTGTCTAAAAGAGTGATTGCTGCCCAAATACACAATATAAATATATATATATATATATATATATATATATATATATATATATATATATATATATATATATCAATGTTAAAAATACTTGTATTTGAAATAGATACCCAGTTTTTATTTTTACTTTAAATAGTGTTTATTACATCTATCAGCCTACATATTCATAAAATCTTTATAAAGTCAGTATGCTACCCAACAGGAATCAATCCTGTGTCCCCCTTTGTAGGAGAAACCACCATTTGATTTACTATGTGCTTTACCACTTGACTATGAAGAGCGTCATTGTACAGCAAGTCACACCTCCTCACCAAGATATTTTTCTCAAAAATCCATATCTGCTCAGTTTCATATCCAGAATTATTTCTCAAATATGGAGGCTGATAGATATAAGACACAGAGTTTATGGGGCATCTATTTCAAATACAAATATCCTTTAAGTTATAATGTTTGAAACAATAAAAATATTGGAATAAAAATATGTTCTTTATTTATATATATATATATATATATATATATTATTTATTATTATTTTATTATTTATTTTTATTATATGTGTATTGAGCACTTTTTCATTCTAGTGTTTTCTGATCTAATTCAACTCTGGCCAATAAATTTATATATATATTACAATGAATCATTCATACAAAAAGTTAATGATATAAAATGGCGAAATCCTTTTGCAAACAAAATTTTACAGAAGGATAAAATCCAGGTAGAACGCAATGTCTAGGACAGAGTAAGACTATAATATAAAAGGTTCAAACACTAATATTCCATGGTTATAATTTATTACATTGGAATTGTAATCATGATCCAATTCATCAGACCTACAAATTCAAAAAGCAATATACATAGTTTTGTGTATGTCTTTGTAGTATAAAAGTCTCACTGAGAACAAAGTATGTTTGTTATTCCTTTTCCATTCGGATATTCTGTTCCATCTATAAAGTATGGTGTTATTATGTCACAAGTATAATAATTCTCATTAGAGTGGGAAATGCAAATGGGAGAATAAATCTTACTTCTCTAGCTCTCTCTTGTTATAACAATATTTGATAAAGCAAGTTTTCAGCCAGAAAACACTGTTTTTCTACTTTGTCTCTGCTGAGATAATATTGTCAAGAAAATGTTGACCATGTAGACCCTATTTCACTGGCCTGAATATGGCTTACACCACACCCATGGTTGAAACACATTAGCTACTGCCTAACTGTGTCCATATCCACTGTTTGGTCTATATGTTCAGCAAGCAGTGATGAATGTCGGTTGGCACAGTTTTTTTTTTCTGCATGGAGGAATTAAATGTTATAACACTTCTCTGTAGACACTTTCATGTCAGACAGTATTTAGCAACACTGCCACACGGCTGCTATCTTTATCAAGTCAAAGTATGATATGCTAATGGTAAGAAGATTCAGACTCTCCTGCCATATCACCACCATTTGCACTGAGAAGATAGACCAACAAAATAAAATAGGAGACATTACTTTTGGAGCAGTATTGGTTTGTATTTCTCTCTTTCTCCCTCTATGTATGTGGGTGCGTGTGCATGTAATATATGTATTTGTGTGTGCATGCATATAATATATGTACATGAATGCTTAAATATATATATATATATATATATATATATATATATATGTATGTGTGTGTATTATGTTTGTGTGTGTGTATGCTTGTAACATTTATGCATCTAATATATTTGTATACATGTAATAGATGTGTGTATTTGTGTGTAATGTATACATGTATGTGCAGTTGTTTGCATATAATATATATATATATATATAGTGTTTGTGTTTGCCTGTTTGTAATGTAATATATATATATATATATATATTTGTATATATATATATATATATATATATATATATATATATGCATGTATCAGACGTATAAATATATGTATGCAAAATGTGTATGATATGTGTGTAGGTATATATGTATTTGTGTGTGTCTATATGCTTTATATTTTGTGATATACAGATGTATCCATTTTACGTAAATAGTCATTAATATTGTGTTAGACTTCATAGATATTTGAATTTATTTGCATAATGTTTGAAAATCTCGGTATTCCTGATTCTAGTGTCAGGACAGAATGCAGGAATTACATTTTCCTGAACAATGTATTTTTTTTTTCTTTTACTTAAATTTTTTTTCTTTAAATTTTTTTTCCTAAATAACTAGACTGCTATAGAATCCAGTAAAGCATGTTCTCTGAATAAACTCTTGCGCTATAAAGAATGCAGTTTGCCAAATTTAGTTTTTACCATGGTATATGTTGGATTTGTAAACAGATTAAATCTGACGTCTGTTCAAGTTTGGAGCCACAAACAATTCTTTAAACATTTTCAGATCAATTCAGTGTCAAAAAGTAAAAAAAAAAAAAAATGGAAACCCTTGTTCTTTGGATTTTAGCATTTCTCTTCTATTTGTAATATTTTAGCAAAACTTTACAACAGGTCTTGCTCTTTTAAGGCTTGTCTCATTAAATGTAACTTTCAGAAATGATGTCTACGTATGTAAAAACTTTTTCTATAGCCAGAGGTGGATTTAGATATATATTTATTTGATCATTAATTTCTTTTAACTTTAGTTTTACTGAGATTTGTGTTGGATTTAAAGTCCATTCCAGAGTCTGCAGATAAATGGATTAAGGGCATTGGATTCTGTTTATTCAACTCAATGCTTCTTTTACTCTTGTTTCCCACCCCCAACAGTTTGACTTTGGCTCTCTTGTCAATTCTCACATTTTTTTCTTTCTCTATCTTGTATCTTCTCATATTTTTCTGTCCATCTCCTGTCTCTTTTCACTTTTTCCTCTTCTTTCTCTTTTCACTTTTTCCTCTTCTTTCTCTTTTCACTTTTTCCTCTTCTTTCTCTTCTCACTTTTTCCTCTCCTTTCTCTTCTCACTTTTTCCTCTTCTTTCTCTTCTCACTTTTTCCTCTCACTTGTCATTTCTCATTTCTGTTTTTGTCTCTCCTGTCTCTTCTCATTTTTTTTCTTTTATCGCCACGCTTTTCTCTTTGTCTTGCCTACCTCTTCTCACTTATCTCTTTTTCTCTCTCCATTTCTTTCACTCTCAGTCCTTTTCTCGCTTTAACTTTCTTATTCCTGGCTTTCTCCCTTCTTTGTCACTTTCTTCTCTTTCTCTCTTCTTTGTCACTTTCTTCTCTTTCTCTCTTCTTTGTCACTTTCTTGTCTTTCTCTCTTCTTTTTCCCCTTTCTTCTCTTCTTTTTCCCCTTTCTTCTCTTCTTTTTCCCCTTTTTTCTCTCTTCTTTTTCCCCTTTTTTCTCTTCTTTTTCCCCTTTTTCTCTCTTCTTTTTCCCCTTTTTCTCTCTTCTTTTTCCCCTTTTTCTCTTTTCTTTTTTTCTCTTTCTTTTTCCCCTTTTTTCTCTTCTTTTTCCCCTTTTTTTCTTTCTTTTTCCCCTTTTTTCTTTCTTTTCCCCCTTTTTTCTCTTTCTTTTCCCCCTTTTTTCTCTTTCTTTTCCCCCTTTTTTCTCTTTCTTTTTCCCCTTTTTTCTCTTCATTTTTACTTTTGTTTCCTTTTCTCACAAACTTTCCTTTTCCATTTTAGTTTATCTCTTGGTCATATTCTTCCTCACCTTTTCGACTTTTTCTTTCACTCTCTTCTCTTCATTTTTCTCTCCTCTCTATTTCTTCATTTTCACACCTTTTTTCTTTCTCAATTCTATTTTCTTCTCTCTGTTTTCTGCTATGATTTCTTTCTTCTTTTCTTTTTACTTTCATCCCCTTTTTCTTTTATCCTTTCTTCTTTTTTTTTTTTTTTCTCCTTTTTTTCCCTGACCTAAACAATCTTAACTTCAAGTCCAGGGTCAACGATTACATATTCTACATATCCTCATAATCTATGATTTTTAGCTCCATAAAATAATGTCATTCAGTAAACCTCTACTTTGAGTGGCTCTTGGACATTGTATTGGGTGAACACTAGTGTAAAAAGAAACTGTGGATAAGATTAAGTATAATGTTTACAAAGCTGCTGATGAAGATCCCAAAAGAAGTTTTTGAAAACTTGAAAGGACATCGAATAATTGTGAGAGATCCCAAAGAGAATACATTGAAGGGAACTAAAATGTTATAGCTTTGAGCAAACTATTTTTCATGGTTTTAAAAAGCAGACATTATAAAAGTATATATTAACATATGCAAATATAAGAAAACAAAGGAAGAGTAACAATAAGCAAAACAGAATATTACTCATCATAAAGTGGTATATAAAAAATATATTGAAAAAGAAATGAAAATGTGTTAACTGGTTATCACTCCTCACTTTTCAGGGCTCAATTGAGGATAGATATGGAAGTATATACAAAATGACTAAAAAGAAAATATTTTTTGTTTGATTTTATTACTAGCTTATATCTTTATATGTCATTGTTCAGGAGAATTTTTTACAAATTTATGGTATCATCACTTTTAATGTAGAAAAAATTTTCTCATTTTAAATACTGAATTAGATTTCTTTACTTCACCTCATATTCTGATCACATACTTTTTTAAATGTCCAGTTAAAAGTCTTGCAATAGGTTTTACATTGGTTTTCCAAAGTCTGGCTGTGTCTCCACCAAATTGTAACCACCTAAGTTATTCCCAGGAAGGAAGGAAAGAATGTGGAAAAAAATATTCAAAAAGTGTAAACAGAGATATTTTCCTACTTCTAAGGATTTATTGCCCTTAAACATCATCTCATCAAAATTCAAATGTATCCTGAAATTTTCTTATTTTATAATGTAATAAAATACAAATATTGCATTTCAGATGTTATTTATTTTCTTGTTGACACAAAAATTTCCAAATTCAATATATGTAAGTTTGATATTTCATTTTAATTTTTTTGTTTTAAAAATTCTAACTCTTATTAGTCACAATTTTTTTTTCTACATACAACATGTGAAAGCACATGTGATACCCTGCACTTGTCAGCTGCCAAGCAGGGGAGGTAACACAGTTTCAGTGGCTAAGGTTGTACTGCCACCCCTGGTGCCACCAGCTGCTTTTGTCATCAGACAGAGTATTGTTTTTGCAGATGTGTTAGTCCTTTGTTATTTCTTTTTATAATTGCAATTGAGATTTTCAACATTGTGTTAAAAGAGTTTGCTTTTGATTGTTAACCAATACAGAACACACTAGTAGCAACTGTTATTACTGATGTAGAGTGGAAGGTAAAGGGATGTTTTTCATGTCAGAAGTAGCATTGTATTGAGAGCATGGTTTTATTTAACTTTGTTTATTTTAGATCTTGACCAAATCCAACTCAATGCCTGTTGAGTTGTGGTCTGGAGACAATGTGAAAAAAAAAGGAAGGAATTATTAGATTATACTTTTTTTATTTATTGAAAGCAATTTGTGATTTGTATTGGACTATGTTAAAAATGACTGAAAAAAGGGGTAAAGAAAAAATACTACCAAAAAATCAGCAGATGGATTACATTTTGACTAGTAATCATTCCTTCTGCTCAAATTTAATATAAATGGTCTCAAGTATTCTTAGTATTGTTGTTTGTTTTTGGTAACATTATTTGATTTACTTCTTTATGGTGAGTAATAATTTTTTTCTTCTTTTTCCCTTTTCTTTCTCTCTTCTTCGTTACTTTCTTCTCTTTTTCACTTTCTTCTCTTTTTCTCTTTTTAATTTCCTCCATTTTTCTCTTCTTTTTAATTTCTTCCCTTTTTCTCTTCTTTTTAATTTCTTCCCTTTTTCTTTTCTTTTTAATTTCTTCCCTTTTTTCTTCATTTTAATTTCCTCTCTTTCTCTTTACTTTCCTTAGCTCTT
This sequence comes from Acanthosepion pharaonis, assembly GCA_903632075.3. Taxonomy (NCBI): domain Eukaryota; kingdom Metazoa; phylum Mollusca; class Cephalopoda; order Sepiida; family Sepiidae; genus Acanthosepion; species Acanthosepion pharaonis. The sequence goes on along the minus strand of CAHIKZ030002915.1, from coordinate 77,309 downwards.
CTTCACATTTTGCTTTAATCTATTTATACACTAATTATACATCTCAGGATGTACTCTTAAAATATCTATTTTTAAGCAATGATAATATTTTGTACTCCACACAGATTAATTAGGCTATTTTTTATTAGCCAGATGTTTTCAAACAAAATTCACGATTTTTACTTAATTTTAATATTTTTAGAAAAAAAAGTTTTTCTCATATCCTTGACAAATATTTCACAATTGTTTGAAATCTTATTCACATCATGGAAAACTGAATCAGATGAGTTCTTCAAGTTCCAGTTAAAACTGTATTTACTTTGCACACATTAAAGACAGGCATGAATCCATTCTTTCCCTATTCTGACCACTCAACTATGGGTTAAATAGAAAGGCAGACCGAGTTCTGTAGCCTTCTTTAAGAACTCATCTCATAGAACAACAACTTTGAATTGAAACCTACAAAGATAAAAGCAAACCATCCCATTATTTTTACCAAGAACAGTCATGACAATTGTACAGTTTACAGATTTAGAAAAAGAAAAAAGGTTTTTGCAAAGAGGTAAGATCAGTTATATCCTGAAGGAACATGACACTTAAGGAAGATTTCAAGCACAAACATTTCCAACTCAAAATAGATATACCAAAAAAAAATCTTCCCACCAAGTATAGACTTCCGTGATGTTATGGATTCACCATTCTAAGAATAATAGTTGATTTCATGAGAACACTTGACAGCATATCTTTTACATATCTAAGAATGTGAGCATCTGCAATATGTATATCCACATCAAGAAGAAAGTTATCTCAGTGGAACAGAGACAAGTCCCAGGATAATTTACAGTGATAAAGATACATGAGAGATGAATGTGTGGAGGGGAGATTTCAGATTCTTTGCTGTAGTAATCCTTGCAGTTATAATAAGTCAAAGCTCCCTAAAATACTCTCTCTCGTAATGGTGAAAAATGTCACATCTCAGAGCAAAGAAAGCTAACCATATTTGCATTATTGAGAAATTATTCTCAGTTTCAGGGTTACACTTCACATGATGCATTATCATATAAAGTATTAGATTTTGGGGTTTTTTTTTATTCAGCTTAAAAGTTATTTCTGTATTTGATTTTATTACAAGCTTATATCTTTATATGTCGCTGTTCAGGAGAATATTTCTACAAATTTGTCGTCTCATCACTTTTATTGTACAAAAATAATTTTACATTATAAATACTGAATTAGATTTCTTTACTCCACCTCATATTCCGATCACATACTTTTTTAAATGTCCAGTCAAAAGTCTTGCATTAAGTTTTACATTGGTTTTCCAAAGTCTGGCTGTGTCTCCACCAAATTGTTATCAGCTAAGTTAATCCCAGGAAGGAAGAAATGGAGAAAGAAAATATTTAAAATGTCTAAACAAGGATATTTTTTCTACATTTAAAGATTTATTGGCTTTAAATGTTCTCTCATCAAAATTCAAAAGTATCCTGAATTTTTCTAATTTTCTAACTTGTTAGAAATTAGAAAAAATTAGCATTTTTTTTTAATCATTTCACTCCAAGCAAGGCAATAAGGCAACTAGGATGCAAGAGGTTACTGAGTGTTAGGAAATATGAGAAAAACTACTATTAAGGGGAGAGAATAAGAATAGAAATTAAGAATATAACGACTGACATTGCATTTAGATTTTTGAAGATCAAAGTTGGCTTGGAAGCATTTGGCTGGAGGAGAGTTCTGCATGTGAGAATATTGCCATTTAGATGTAAGTTTTTCGTCTTTCTGAGCAAAAAATTTCTAGATCTAAAAAAGGTACCCTACAGGGAGAAAGTTTGGAGCCAATCTACATTTCTTTAAAAATACCTTAAAATGGGATATTTTTGTATTGTTTTAAAGTAAATGAACTTGTATTGTTTTAAAGTTTCATGAACTACAGTGTATTTCTTTTTCATATGGATATCATGCATGGCACAAAACCTGTTCAGAAATATCTTAACTCTCAATTGTATACAATTGCATTCTAAGACTTTGAGTGAGTGAAGCCTTTGGGTCTTGACAAAGATCATCCTCCTTCAAACATTGTGGATTTGCACTACAGAATCACAAAGAACTGTACCAAATAACAGAAACAATATTACTTGAGGACTTTTGACAACAGCAACATCTGAAATGTATATCATGTAACGTGAAGAAAAAAGTGATGACTTTATAAAGATGTGACATTCCACATGAGTTCAAATAAAAGTTTAGAAAGGAAATCCATATCAGTACTGGAAAGAGCAATAACAGTTACTGGATTTGGGAAACCTATTTTCCTGAAAAATTGTTTTAAGAGAATTTTTAAAAAAAATTACAATTGAAATTAGTACTGTTTAGTTAATGAATGCCAATGTTTCCTTATAAGGAAATAACTTATATTAACATTACCATTAATGATGGACTGCAAGTTTTCTATAAGATTATTATTTGCAGCGGCTGGGACCATTTCATTAATTAGAGAAGTTTTTGCTAAGGTTGTCAGGAATTAACTTTCTAGAATGTCAATAAGCACTGTTTAGCTTAAATAATTTTGATCATGAGCAGCAATCAAATAATGTCTTGTCCAAGAATTTAGAATGATTATCTGTATTTATCTTGACATCATCAATTTTTAAGGGACCTATTGCCTACAATAATAATCCAAAACAAAAACTCTGATGATGGTATATAAAAGTTGAAACTGCATACATAAGACAATTTATATTCAAATTTTCAACAAAAACTAGGAAAATGGTTTAAAATAAAATTTGAAAAATTAAACAAAAATTCCTGAACAAAGAATATTCATTCACCTTTAACCAAACTCATATATATATATATATATATACTGGATGTGCAAGTGGTGTAAAGGATAATGGTTTGAGTTTGTTGCATTCACTTACTCACAAATATCCTTGGGAAAGATATCCACCTGTTCTTCCCTCAGTTATAGATTAAATAGTAGAAAAATACTGGGTTCAGCTTTGGTTGGTAGCCAGTCTAGGAGAAGGACAACTCTGAACTCCAAACTATATATGTCCTTGGCAAAGTATATAATATGCATGTAAGGAAAGTTTTTGTAAGTATAGTTTTGTAGACAGACACTCTGAAAATCATTCCGCCAACTTATCAAGAGTCATGAAGAATTGACTGTTTATACTTCTTGATTTTTCTTTATTTATATAATATATATATATATATATATATATATATCATATGCACTTTTTATTGCTGCAAGTTTATTTTCTTTTTTTCATAGTGTATGTATGTGTGTGTGCATGCACATGCCTGTTTGCATATGTGTAGAATGTCATAATTATTTATCATTTTTCTTCACTTTACACTCACCTTATTGGTTTCTTAGCTTTTCTCTGTTTTTTTTTTGTTCCTTTTTTTTTTCAGTTGTAGGCATTTAAACTTTACAGTTTTCCAGACATACCCTGTCCTTGTTAATTCTTGAGTGTTCTTGCGTTTTCTTGAGTTAAGAATTTTTTTAATGCTTAAGGTAAATAATTATAAGTCTTCACTCATATATATTGTGTTTTTAAGCAGCAATCCTTCATTTATGCATGTTTCATTAAACACGACAGACAAGAGTTTGTCTATATTTCTGAGATGAGGTATTATGTACAGTATTTACATTAGTCGGACTATTGTCCTCATCTTTGTCGCCATATTTGTCACAACGTTTCGGCCGTTGTACGCTCCGGCCTTCTTCAGGTGGTTGGAATTTCGAACTGAACCCTTTATTTCGATCACCGGGGTAGACTGTTCTAATTCCACGTGCCATGTTTGATGGATGTCAGTTATCAGTTATCTCCTGCTAATTTTCCCTCTGAAAGTTCTCCACTGCCTTAACCAGGAATTGAACTCACCTTCTTTGGGTCTGTCACTGGATCTAACCAACGCCTTTATCCACTGTGCCATGTGTCCTTGAGTACTTCTGAGTATTATAAACCTAATGTTTTCAGCATCATTTTTACCAGTGCTCATATTGCAATTTTTGCTGTTATCATTGCATGTCTTTACCAGAGTTCATATTGCAACTTTGTTATCATTGCTTTTCTCTGGCACTCCTTATTCGAAATTCCAACCACCTGAAGAAGGCCGGAGCGTACAACGGCCGAAACGTTGTGACAAATATGGCGACAAAGATGAGGACAATAGTCCGACTAATGTAAATACTGTACGACAGACAAGGTCTTATGATTAAGCTTTTTATTTAATTTTTCTTGTGTTTGAACAAATGCTTTCTTTTTTGGACACAGAGTGTGTAGAAACTGTTCAAATGTTCTTTAATTCCAAGGGATTTTGGCTATAATTTTAGCCATTATCAGGGATAATTTTATTTTTTCAGTTTAATTGAGTGTGTGCATTGTGTGTATGTTTTTAGTATTATAGAGATATTTTATTTTCTGAACAGTTAGCATATTGTGGCCATGATCATAGTTAATATGCCAATACATAACAATATTAACTATGAACATGGCCATAATGTGCTGAGCTCGGAAAATAAAACATCTCTATAATACTAAAAACATACACACAATGCACACACTCAATTAAACTGAAAAAATAAAATCATGGTTCATGAAATTGGTAACAAAAATTGTGAGTTCAGTCATTGAAATGAGTAGTGCAAACTTATACTCAGTGAAAACAGAGTGACCAATAACTAGTTGTTTTTGGTTGTTTTGTTTTATGGCATATCAACCTCAGTGGGTCGTTTAATGCCAACAAAATTTTGAAATAGATTCATAGCGATAGTTTGGTAAAAAAGGTCTGTATGTATACATATATATTTGAACCATTTTTTTTTATTACAAAGTATTTCTGGTATTAAAACCTATTTTTACACAAGTATGAGTGTTAACTATTTGCCCATTGCTGGAATCCTAACAGGTGCTACCACCCCAGGTCAGGGTGAACCTGGGAACACCAGCAATTAATAGGTGGTTCCACGCTCCTCAAAACCTCCTGATCAGAGGCCTTGCTGCTGGACGTAGTTTAACGTCTTACCCTGGATGCAGATGTAGTTTATCTTCATACCCAGGATGGGGAACAATAACTGAGCAGTACTAAGTAAAAACAAGATAAGATGGTCAGTGGAATGAGAACAATCTCATCCTCTTGATTAAATAAAGGTTTCAGTTTTAAATTCCCTGTAGATTACTGAGATCTAGAAAAAAAACTCAAAGAGGCTGGAGTGAGCAACAACTGAACCATTCTGATACTAACAACTTGGATTAGGATAAAAGTCTGAAAGCAAATAATGTAAATAATAATTCCTCCTCCTCAAAATTCAGACAGAAATTTAAATTGAATATCAAGTGCTAGTTTAGCATTTATCTTTTGGATACAGACTAGAAAAGGTTAGGTCACAGGCAGCCTTCTACTCTTTAAAGCCAGGGAAAAAATGAAATATAAATACATTTAACCATCAGTTCTTGGAAATGTTTCAAAGAATCAAATGTTATCTTCTGTAATAATTATTTGTAATGATGTTTCACAGGCTCTGAATTGGCATTGTATGTTCTAATAATGGGCTGAAGAAAAATCTTGAATTTGGCCCAGTGTAGAATTGATGATGGAAATTTTGTTTCTTTTAGACTTTATTGTCTTTTGCTTGGACATCAGCTTGAAGAGAGAATCAGTTCATGTCTGCAATTCTATTAAGACACATGGCAATAAAATTCTAAGAGGAAAAATATTTGCTGAAGAAGAAAATAATGAATCGCCATGATATGTGGTTTCATTTTACTATAAAAGTGATGAAATGGAAATATTGAATTTTCTTTTATGTCTTCCTGTATATATATATATATATATATATAGAGAGAGAGAGAGAGCAATAGTAAAATTATTTGGATACGTTTATGTACATATAAATTTGTGCATGCACACACAGATATACACATGCTGGCAAAATATATATTTTCTAAAGGAATAAAATAAATGTATAATTAGGTATCAAGAATTAATTCAAACAAGTTTTATTGAATTTAACCACCAAAGCCTGACTATAGAATTAATGTAATAAAAATTTGAATAGACAGTCTTTGTCAGTAAAATTTAATAAACTTTATATATATTTATATTTATTTATATATATATATATATATATATATATATTTACCATAGTTTTTCAGCCTCAAACCAGGGCAGCCTTCAGTTTTTATAATAAGCTTGGGTTCTTGTATAATAAAGTGTTTTCATGAACCAACAGCCCATGGCATTGTGGTTGACACAAAAAAACTAATAGCTTATTTTTAACAGGACACACAAACGGAGCCTTTCAGCTGAATACAGAAGATGGAGTACATTTCATAAAAATAGAGATAAATGTTTTCCCTTGGTTAATATCAAGACAGGTTTTTAGCCATTCCATTACTATGGTAACTTTGGAACTTTTTTTAAGAAGGTGGTCAATATCATTACAAAATATAGAGCATTTTCTTGTTTGTATATCATCTTTAGCTTATAACATTTTGGCTGTGATCTGCATCACTCAAAAAATATCTCCTCCATTTATCCTGACACAATCATCAACTTTTTAAGGAACTATAATTTTATTGCTTTCAATACTAGGCTAGAACATTACTTAACCCACTGTTTTTTTTAACTCAATTTACTTGATTATTTCAATAAATAACAACTTCTAATTAGGCATTAGCTACATTTTTTCCATTTGTGATGTTTACTTCAAGGTAGTAACTTTATTACTTTGATGTCTTTATCCAATTTCCTAAAAAAAAAAAAAAAAATCCTATTTTTCTTGAGCCTGGCTTCAGGATCAAGTTCTTATAAAACTCCCCAGATTTTGACTTCCATTAGCAGTGGTATGGCTGTTTCGTAGCTGAACACAAGAGAAGACATTGCTACATAGATTTTTCTCTCCCTCATAGTGCATGCTGAAAGAAATATGTGTCAGCGACTTCAAACAAATCATCTCCTATCAGCAGTAAGGATCAGCTGATGATAAAAATCTTTTTTTCAACCACATCTTTTTCAGTGAATCAACTATTTAAACTAGACCTTTTTCTGTGTACCAACTACACAAATTTTAAAAAAATCTTTTTTAACTCTTTGAATTCATGTACATATGTTTTTCAATGGAACTGATTTATTCAACAGGCATATCCATGTTTTCTTTATTTTATTAGTGTTTTTTTAATAAAAATTTTAATATAAAAAAAAACATGAGCTATGGAATTTCCTACAAATACATTTGCAACACCAGCTTCTTCAAATATTTTCTTGCTTTTCAATTCACTTTTCTTATCCATTCTTTTACTCTTCATAAGATCTCTTGCTGTGACATTCTTAAAGCCATTTTTATTTGTTCTTGTTAATATTTTCTCTTTCTTTTTCCATTGTGCTCTAATCTGTTCAACTTCTTGACAATTTCTTTTACTCTATTAACTCTAGAACATTTTGTTTCACTTTTGAGATGATATTTTCTGTGGTTCATGGCAATCTTTATATAACTAAAATTCAAAAATAGATGTAAATATCTCTTTTTCTTCTGTGCCATGACTACTCAGCATGTGGGCAATCATGGCTCTTCCCAATTTTCTGTTCTTTGTAGCTCTTAGTAAATTTTGACTTTTTTTTTTATCTCTCCTAAACCATATTCTTCCATCCATTTACACATGATTGCTAGCTACGTTATGCACTATTTTCCTCTGTCCCTTTTGCCTTCAATATGCCTTGTTAGTATCATATTTTCCAGGCACTGTTTCCTAAATTTTGATTTTTTTTTAAATTTTCTTTCTAGAAATTTCAACTCTTTCTGATAAGTAAAAGTGTCATTTTTGTTTCCATTTTCTTCAAAACTTTGTCATTGCTCACATCTTCTATATTATTCTCAGGATCCTTCTGTAGAACCACATTTCTGTTTCTTCAAGTCTTTTCTTCATTTGTGATAAGATTGTCCAGCATTCACTGCTATATAGTAAGACCAATATTAATCTTTTCTTTATTTTTCTAACAAATTTTTTTTGCTTCTTAACACTTTTCTTAGCATTTGGAATTAATCATTTTTCAGCCAAGTGTGCTTTTGAATTTTAGTGTTGTACTTTCCGTCCTCTATTAAACATTTTCCAACTATTTAAATTGCTGTTCTTGTTTAATTTTGGTATCTTCAATTTGTAATTTGCATGTTGGGTTTTTCTTTTACACTATAATTAAGATTCCTTACAAAATCCCACACCACCAAAGAAGTTGTTGCATACATTTCTCATAAAAGCAGATATTGTAAGAAGAAATTCATGCAGTAGATTTACCATATAATAATAAATATTACTGGTCCTGACCTGGCATCTTGGCTTTGGTCACATTCCCACCACCATAACATGGTTTCACTGTGCCTCTTCTATAAATACTTTCATGTTACTTGTTTGGATGAAGTTTTTGTTCTGGTAGCTAGAATTTATGAATTTTATCATGGTACTAGATTGGCAGCAGGATATCAATTCACAGTTGAACTGGAGAGATGTAACCATAAGTTCTATGCTAACAGCTTCTTTTCTCACACTTCTCTCTTGTGGAACTCTCTTTCAACTTTCAGAGAAATTTTGGCCAATTTAAATGCAATGTCAATTGCTATCTATTATCTTTTATATATACTGGTCAATGGTGCATTATGAGTAATAAGGTCTATTGTATTATCCTAACATTTATTGTGTAGGCCATAACAGCTATGTTTCAAATTATTCTATAGGTTATTGAGTAGTAATAATTATGAATACAAGTGTAGTTATTTATAGGTATTTTATAGTATCACTAACTTTTTACTTATTTATTATTCATTACTTATTTGTTGTTGTTTATTATTAGTAATACAATTACTTCTGCTTCTGTAATACAATTACTTCTACTTCTGTTCATTCATAGTTAATTTGTTTATTATTTACTTAATTTGTTTATTTATTCATTTAGATTTTTTGTTTATTTTATTTAGTTCTTATTTTTTTCTCAGGATGTGGGTATCTTATTTGTTTAGTTTAAGGTATTGGCTTTGTCTAAAGTATGTTACCATAACTGCGTTATATATTGAGCATGTATTTGCATTTATCATAGTGATATTTTACAGGGTATTTGCTTTTAGTTTTTGATTTTTAAGTAATGGAGGAAAACTTTGTTTTCATGTCTGCATTTTGAGATAAGTTCCGATCATTTATTTAGTCTGGAAAATAAATTATAGTTATTTTCTTATCCCAGTTTAATTATTTTACTTTTACATTTTTAGGATTCATTGTTGTAAATGATGCTTAGATTCCTTATTTTCCATGGTATTTTTGATGTAATCTTCTTTAAGATTTCTGGAATGTGCATGCCACTGACTGGTAGCTGTAATACTGTATAATTAATGTTTTATAATTAAAAAAAGGAAATTTAAAATAGGACATCGTTTTCTAATAGGAGAAATCATTATAATAAAGTTTGAAGTTTTGACTAACAGGATGTGTTGAAGGCAAGAAGGACAGAGGAAAATGGTGCATAACCTAATGAGCTTGTGTAAATAAATGGCAGAACAGTGTTTAGAAGAGAGAGCAAAAAAAGGCAAAATGTACTAAGAGCTACAAAGGACAGAAAATTGTGGAGAGTCATGATTGCCCATGTCCTGAAGGGACATGGTATGTAAAAGAGTAAAATGGTGTTTGTGTATAATTAATTTTTATTTTGTTTTGTTTTGTCTCTTTTTATATTTTAAGAGTTTTGTATTATGGTTTCATTCATGAAGTAAAATTTACTTTGATGTAGATACAAACACAACACGCAAATATCTATAATAATTATAGAGTTTGTTTTCATATATAAAATAACAGAACAATAAATACTGACTGTTGTCTTCAGTGTTTGAATAATACTTGTGAGAATTGTTCTCATAAAAGTACCTAATGGCACAATCTTTTTGCTATTTTACTTGACTATCAACTTCAGTTCCTTCGTCCTCACCATCAGCACACAATTGTGGTTTCTCATTTCTTCATTGATGGGTCCCAGAAAACAAGAACTAAAATGTATAAGTCTGCATTTGTAAAGCCATAAAAAGTTGTTTATTATATACTCAGATCTTCCTTGGATTGTTCTTCCAGTCATCCCCTTCCCATAATACCTCTTTCCTTCTTTCTTCCATTATATTATTTTATTGTTTGCTAGGAGGAGGTGGTAGTGGTGGACCCAAGTGGAGGTTGAGGTGGGAAAAGATTGAATTCAATTTTTACCTACATATTATCTACCTCATTTAAGGATGATTTTATTGCCTTTTGAGCAAGATGGAATATATCAACTTTCCTGGAAAGAAGGGCAAATTTACAATGGAAAAAAAAGTCAAATATACTGATTCTAGTAAACACAATGACTTATATTGTCTGATGTAGAATACTAAATGGTGTTGGAAGTGCCTCTTTAGGTCTAAACAGATAGCAGAAGCAAAAACAGTTATCTTTCTCTTAATGCCTTTGAGCTTCATTTGAGATTTGATGAAAAATAATAGTACTGTAAACCTGTGTGTATAAGATGCAGGCTTTTTTTTCATCAAAAATTGTGTTCAAATGTCTGCTGTATCTTATGCTTTAGTTTCGAATTCAATCTCAATTTTACTAGGACTCATAATTGACAAAATCTTGTCAAATTGGATTTATTTGTTTACTGGAGAGATATGGGGTATTGCAATGTAATTTTCAGTTAACAGTATGAAAATAGCATTTTCTAAATTCTTCCAGTTGCTAAGGACATTTTGTTTTTGTTATTATTAGTTAATTTGTTTAAATAAATTCATTTCATTTTTTGCCTTGAGGAAGTCCACATTGGACGAAACATGTTGGTAACTATTACAGTTTTCCTGTTGTCATTTATATCTATTTTATTGTCTTTTTCTAATATTAACTTTGAAAAATTTTTGTAAGATGATATATAAAATAAGATTATATATATATATATATATATAAAATAATAAGATGAAATATATATATATGAAATAATAAGATTATATATATATATATATATATATATATATAAAATAATAAAATAAATATATATATATAAATAATAAGTGATTATTATATATATATATATATATATATAAAATATAAATATATATATAAAAATAATAAGATGAAATATATATATAAAAAATAATAAGATGATATATATATATGTAAAATATTAAGATGATATATATATATATATATGTAAAATAATAAATACAAGATATATATATATATATATAAAAATAATAAGATGATATATATATATATGTAAAAGAATATGATATATATTTATATATATATATATATATATATATATATATATATATATATATATATATATATATATATATAAAATAATAAGATTTTTTATATATATATATATATAATATATAATAAAATGGAATATATATATATATATATATATAATAAAATAATTTCATGGAATATATATATATATATATATATATATATAAATAATATATATCTTATCTTATTATAAAACGCAGGTTGTGTGTGTGTGTGTGTGTGTGTCTGTAACGTTTATATGTTGGATCGAATTTCCTACATTTTTTTAGCCGATTTCAACAAAACTTCACAGGACTACATAAAATTACCTTGTGGTGGTTCTAACGGGACCGAAAATGGGAAAAAACACAGTTGTTTTTTAATAAAATCAATTTGAAAACACGATTAAGACACATCGTGAGAATGAAAGGGGACAACTCACCCACGAAAATGTAAACAAAAGAGCATAGCATGATGAAAAAACGTCGAACTTGACGAAAACAAAATTTTATCGTCTAATGTTCATATTATTATTAAAGAGGAAAGATCAAAGTATTTTTTGGGGTATTTTTTTTACATTTTTAATCGTTCCTAGCACGTCTGAAATTTTCGTTAAAAATATTGTTTTTTTTTTTTTTTTGGTCAAAAAAAAAAGAAAGATAATCATTTTTTTCAATCATTTTTTTCGATTTGATAAAAAAGATTAAAATCTTACTTTGATATTCTTTTAAAAATCAATTATCATTTTTTCAAAACTGATTTTAATAAAAACAGAAATTATACTGTTTATTTAAAATATTTTTTGAACCAAGCTTAACTTAGCTTCTGCGCCGAAAAAATGTAATTTGAAAATAAAACAAAGCATGTCATAACCTTTTGCGTCGCTTGACGATTGACGTAAGACACATTCATGACGTTTAGATAACTTACGGGAGGAGAATTCTTTCTACGGATGGAAGGAAGTGAAATTATTTAAATTTACCTTGTTACTTTTAAGGAAAACTTTCAGCGCTCTAATTTTTTTTTTTTTTTTTTTTTTTTTTTTTTGTACTTAGCTTTCATTTTTACGTTTACGATGCTTTATGGAAAATATAAAGAAATTAAAAAATAAGACTGTTAATAGTGAGATTAAATTTCATAAGAAAAAAAGGTATCTAATTAATTTAGGTACCTTTCTTATGAAAATTTATCAGAAGTGTACATAAAATACTATAATTTTATGTACATTTATTACATTTTACTGTGTTATTTGTATTTCCATTCATTTTATTATTAATTTTGATATTTCATTTATGGAAAAATGTCATAACTGAGATTAATATAAAAATAAGATCATATAAATTAAAGTTTAGCAGTAGTTAAATTTCATAAGATGATACTGTTACTTGTAGGTACCCTTCTCAGTTGAAATTGAAAACTCAAATTAACTTCTCCATACGTGTTTCGCAAAAAGTAAAGGGCTTAACAGCGGAGAACAATGCTGAACTCAAATAATGCAACTAAATTGTATTCTGGTTGGTCTTCCGTACTTGATAATTACTGTCCGACTATAAACACAAAAATTACATTTCTTAATTACCATGGCTAATCTGATTGGTCCAAATTATACAATTTTCAAAGCGCTAGACAATGACAATCTCACACGGACATTTTGAAAGGTTGATGTTGCTTTTAACTTTTAATGTTTAAAATATTTTTTAAATTCAATTTAAAACATTTTTTAAAAATCTTTTTAAAATTAAAGAAATAAGAAATAATTGTATTAAAAATTCAATTTTCATTGAAAAAATTTTTTTTGCTTTCAGAAAATATTGTCCATATTCATAAAAAAAATTAAAACAAATAAAAGCATTTGAAACTAAATAATATATTTGTTTTATTGAGTTTTGTATGTTACAATTTTCAGCTGATTTTCAGGTACGTTGGCCAAAAAAAAAAAAAAAAAAAAAAATGATTTGCATTCTTCAAAGCCTTGTGCTTTTAACTATTGTAATCACTAAAACCGATGGTCTCAATTTCTAGAGTTTTTCATAAAATTAGTTATGGGGGTGTTAATAAATATAAAAAAAATATTTCTGCCATGACTTTAATAAAAAAAAAAAATATTTATAATAATTTCGATCATCTGTGAATAGTTTCTGAAAGTTTCATTAACATCTGACAATTATTTTTATTTTTGCAAGATTTTCCAAATTAATGTGTGTAAATACAAAAAAACATGCTAAAAATTATCTATGTTATTTACTACCCCTTGTTGTGACAAAGAGAAACAAGGTTTTTTAAATCAAAATTTAGAATATTCTAAAAGATGGAAAAATTTTTTAAAATAATTAAAAAAAATTTTAGTCTATCCTCTTCATAAAAAAAATAAGCATTTTTTGACGATAAAATTTTGTTTGCATAAACTTTGGCGTCTTTTTCATCAGACTATGCTCTATGTTTTAGCGATTCCGTGGAGTGACTTAGGTTAAAAAACCCAGGTTGTGTGTGTGTGTGTGTGTGTGTGTGTGTGTGTGTGTTCCTTTATATATGGGATCGGATTTCTTACATTTTTCAGCCGATAAAACAAACATCCACTTTTTTTTTTCGGCAGGTAGTATTTCTTATTGTCTTGCACACTTTTTTCTTTATTTACATTCAGAATGCTTTAAAAATTCCATTTACAAGACAATTGTTTATAATAAAATTCTATTCACCAATCGATAGACTCATAACGATTGTAAACAATGTTTTTGTTTGAATTTGGGTTTGACCAATTCGTAAAAAAAAAAACTAATTAAGACATGCGTGTCCGTCAACCTTAAACAATAATCTTTGTCAATTTTATTTTTCAGTCTTTATGATGGTCGATACTTGATCTATCTCTTACTGTTACATCCCCGGGCAACGCCGGGCTCTACTGCTAGTATATATATATATATATATATATATATATATATATATATATATATATATATAAATAAATTAATAGTCAATCAGATGCAATGGACAGGACATGTTGTGAAAATGAAGGCTAACAAGATTCCCAAGCAACCTTTCTGCAGAGAACTGAAGACAGAAAAGTGTCCATGACACAAGCCTAGGAAGGGTTTTAAAGATAAAGGAAAATCTGAACACATTGCACCTAGATGTGCTGCATTGGCAAGAACTAATCTTTAATCATTTAAAGGGGAGGCATTTTATAAGTGAGGGATGCAGTGTCTTTGAGCATGACTGTCTCAAGTGGAATCTTCAAAAGGGGAGTCACTCTGATTTGTCAACCAATATGCAGTCTTGAAATATGGTGTGTGTGAGTGCATGCTGTTGTTGACGATAGGTTATATAAACCATTTGAAAGGTCATCATAATAATCAGGAGCAAGCCAACTATGCTGACCTGCCTCATTGTCCTGCCAATAATACTTGTGTTGTTTGCAACAAGATTTGCAAATTCTGGACTGAAAAAGCACAGGAGAGTTTTAGGACATGCAGATCCAATCCCCACCTCCAATCAAAGATACAAAGTTTATCTGTTATATATACCTGATACTTATAAAATTGAATGCTGGTCTCAAGAATCATCTTAGTGGCCATGGACACTGAAACAAGACAGAAGCCATTACATGTGATATGAGGGATGATCAGATGGCTCTCATCTAAGTACGTCCACAGTTCAAAATACTTTAAAAGGTTCTGACAAATTACACATTTTTATTGATAAGCTTATTAGTTACACCAAGGTTTTACATGTCTTCAATAATACATTTCAGTATGTAGTTCCTCTATAGACACACATAATTGCTGGTACTCATTTCTGAGCACAGCCATCTAGTAGGGTACTACCCAGGTCCTGTTGCCGTATCATGCTCAGGCACATTTGTGTTCATTCAACACCCACAGATGCCACTTGTGAATGATACTGCAACTATACTGAGCAGACATTAGTCACAGTTTCTGGGGAAGAACACATCATCTGGCTTGATCAAGTTTGAATATGGCGAGTATGCACAAACCCTCAGTCACAATGACTTGCGACTTTGTGTTAGTTTTTAGATTGATGACCTCAGAACAGTACTATCTACACAGTTTCACTTGGTATAGTTTTTAAGCACTTACCAATATTGCTGTATGCTGGGATCTCCTATCCAGCCTGATAACATCAGGAAGTCACCATCCTGAGAAATTGACCATGGTGAGATTGAAACCCATGTCTTAGAGTTGGAAAGTGAACTCTCTAACCACTTAGGCATGCACTCATATATCTATAGGCAGCAATCCTTATTTGAAAAATTAGACATTAGGACAACATCGCTAAAATGCTCGACAGACATTCCCTCTCATTTAATAGACCATCCACATACATTTGGTTTATGGCCATATCTCATTGAAATATTGGTTCCTGTGTGATCACTGATGTTGGGTTTATGCTTAAGTTTACTGTAGATTTGAGCATCATTCATACCTGACTCTACGCTGCATGCCAAATTATTATCTTTTTTTCTAATATTTCAAAAACTGTCCAACAAATTCACATAAAATTTTCACACAATGTTGGCAACACTGAGCTGCCCTTTTGCGTATTTGTGTAGGGTTGGCGGTGAATTTTTCACTGTTTGATGACACTTCCCTATCATTTTAAAAATTCCTAGGGTAGATTTACCTTTTCAGAGTTCTGAGGTAATAGTTTTCTTTTCAGCATCGCTTAAACTGCTTTTACGGCCCATCTTTTCACTAAATTCTTTTCTAATAATCTGGCACGCTCAAATCACCGTGCTGATAACAAATATGGCGCCAGTTTGTTTACATTGCGCAGATCAGTACGAAAATTTCTGTAATTACACACCTCAGTGTTGCCAACATTGTATGAAAAATTTGTGTGAATTGATTGGACGGTTTTTGAAATATTAGAAAAAAGTTACCTCGATAATAATTTGGCACACAGTGTATATTGAAAAACTAGGGTCACTATAGTCATTGAGTTTGCAGGAATCCACCCAGAGGTTGGGCCTTTTTGTTAAGTTCTTTACCTTCTGCAGGGGATGCAGTCAACATAGACTAGGCTCCACCAATAGAGCAACAAGCATTCATAGAAATTTTCACTTGACAAGAGTCATTTGTAAATATTTTGATATATGAGTTGTAGACATACATACTGATGCATATAGATATATGCATACAGTTACACACATGATTGGGAACTGAAAAGTTCTCAAGGTATTAAACAATATATATACTTTTCAGTTCCCAATCATGTGTGTAACTGTTAATATATATATATATATATATATATATATATATATACATATACACACACATAGAATTTTTTTATTACAAATTTCATAATACAGACATATTAAGAGAACATCTCACAATAGTTGAACATTTATTTCAAAACCAGCAGTGTGCTTGAGCTTATAGCCTGGATATGTTCTCAGTACTAAGTAAAGCTAATACTGATTATCACCAGATGATTTTGGAACCAATATATATTAAGTCCTACCAACCATCTCTCTGTAAACAGAAGGAGTGCTTGATGGGTTTAATGACGATTAGCTTTTAATGTTATATTTGTATGTAACATTTGTCTGGGGTTGTACATTATTTTTAGTTGCTATGCACATTTTTTTGTCCTTGATGGTTACCCCCTTTTTTATTATTAATGTTTATTTATTATATCTATTTATATATATATATATATATATATATATATATATATATATATATATATATATATATTAAATGATATATCTGATCATCTACTCACCAGTAGTTTACTGATGAGATACATTTGTAGTTGAAACATAATGTTTTTTGTTTTAAAATCCTAAAATAAATAATATTTAGCTCTACTCTGTATTGATCTCTCTTTTAAATTAAATGTTACAGACAGTAGAATTATACTCCACTTGTTCTCATTTTACTTTATATATATATATATATATATATATATATTATATATATATATATATATAGTTTTAATGTATGTTATATTTATGAGTAAAAATATCAGGAATAGAGCATTTATAAATATCAAAGTGGTCAGTGGTGACAGTCTGTTTCATGCTTAAACACAGTCTTCAGTCTATATTTAAATCCATATAATATATAAAGTATTGCACATTGCAATTGCATCATGCATGAAATTCAGAGTTGTGTTTACTGGTATGGAAAAAATGTATATGTATTATTAGAATATATATATATATATATATATATATATATATATATATATATATATATATATCTGATTATAATATATTGCACATATAGTGCTGGTGTTAATTAAAGAGTGTTTGATGTAATACAACAGAGCTATTAAGTATATATTAATAAATATACATATCCGTCACTGATAGCATGACTCAGACTTGACTTCAGGTACTGAGTATAGACTGGCCATTACATAATTTAAATTTAAAATATATCTGGATATTGCAATGCTGGCACAGTTATATATTACACTAGTATTACAGTTCTTTAATTTTAAAAGTATATTCGTCATTTAAAATTAAAGGGTTTTGTATATATGTGTAAAAAAATATTTTAGAATTGTGAATAAATATTGATATTTCTATATTAAGCATAAATGGAGATTACTTATTATTCTTTAAAAAAAAAAAGAAAACAAACAGTAATTTACATTACAAATTAATCTGGATCAACATATTTAAGCAGATATTTTTATACCTACATTTAATCATCAATTCATTTCTCTTGTTTAATAACCTTGGGTTATTTGAGTTTTAATTTTTCAGCAAGATGTAAACTACATATACAAATATGATAAAGGTTTTTTAAATCTATTCTTAGTTGGTCTGAGAAGTTTTCAGCCTCCTCATCCAATGAATTTACATGCATACAAATATACAAACATACTTAAATATTTGCACATTTATAGGAAAAACTATATGCATATGCACACACACACACACACACACACATATATATATATATATATATATATATGTGTGTGTCTGTAAACTTCTATATTCTCACACATCAAATCATGAGTGGACATACTTCTTTTTGGCCTTTAGCAACTAATGATTATGGCCAGAATTTATTGCAAATTGTTTTTACTGAACAAGTTTTGGCCAACAGCATTTAGTGGATGAGTGTGGGGTTGTGTACCCATTTAGAAAAACCTCAGATATTCTTATTGAATAACAGTCATTATTACCTCCTCAAATGTTGACTGTTGTCCGAATGTTGTGGTCCTGGGTTCAACCAGCAAGTGTCCATTGCATTTTCTTAATCCATAAATGATCTGATTATCCATTCTTACCCATCCATATTGCAAGACACCACATAGTTTGAGAGAGTCATAATTGCATCAATAAAAACTATGTGCATTGCACAAATACGGTGATGGAGTATAAGGAGATGAGAAAAATAGAGATGATGAGGAGCTCGGTCTTTTCTAAAAAGGAGCCCGAGACCACGCTTTTCGATCATTTGTATTTTGACAGCAGTACATCAAGGGCGGAAAACCACTCTATGATTCTAAAACAATTTATCATGAAATAAAAACCACAGACTGTAATGAACAGAACCAAGGCAAACAATGATAAAATATCATGACACAGCAATAAGCAGTTCGACTGGCCAAAATTTTTCTAACCTATTGTATTGAGTTAAACTCTGTTGAAAAATTGAAGATAATTCATGGTAATGTATATTCTTTCGAATAGTTTGCAAAAAAAATAATAATCATGGATAAAAGCTGTCCTTAGGTATCAGGTGACAGCAGATGCTATCTTGAGATAAACAAAGGACTGATATATGTATTTTGACCGATGGAATATATATAATATTCAATATATTATTTAGCTAGGTCTGATAAACTGTATAATGTACTCCTAAGTGGGTAAATAAGTAATGATTGTTTATAATGGCCAATGGTAAAATAAAACATGTCAAACAGAAGTGGTAGATATAAATAAAAACAATGGAAGGTTGTAATGAATTCTTTGTGCTTAAAGATACAGAAAAGATTGTATTGTATTATCTGGCAGATTTATATCATTCCCATCATAATCTGCTTAATAAAACTCTGTTTGACTTTTGCTTTCTTTCTCTCTCTCATTTTATTTACTGAAGACCCCCTGCTGATCAACATTCATCTTTTCTGTTTCAGTCTTTCTATGTCTGTTGTTTTCAGTTTCTTTGTATCATCAGTATATTTCTTTGCTGATGTTTTATTCTGTTTCTCTCTGTTTCAGTTTTCTTTCATACCTACTTGTCTCAGGCTCTATCGATCTATCTATCTATCTATCTTTTCTGGATAACTCTTCTTTGATTCTGAAGGAACTCTCCCACCATAATCCTCACATCAGACTCAAAAGTCTCTCTCTCAGACAAACATTACATACATACATACATATGTATGTACAGAAGAAAGCAGAAAAATATTCAGAGAGAAAGAAAAATAGGATCAATAAAATGTAAAAATAACAAAAAAAAATAAAATAAAATAAAGGAATAAGCCAAAAAAAAAAACCTTCAAGATATAAATCCTCTTTGATAATTCCAAGGAAGATTTAGTTCCACTGTAAGAATATGCCTCTATCTGTGATTTACCATTCTTTACCAAATTCCTGCTTCTTTAGACATGCCAGTCTGTAAAAACGCAAATGTCTCAATTTCACCTTTTGTTTCACTATTTATTATCACTCCACATCTTTCTGTTTCACATTCTTTTTTTTTTTTTTTTTTGCTTTCTTTTGTTTGTTTTGTTTTCTGATCTTTTTTCTTGTTTTCATGTTTTTAACATTATCTTGACGCTACCGGCGGATAAATCTAAAGGAAAATCTTTATCACTTATAAAGAACTTATCTTCTTTGACTCGATTTCTGTCAGTTAGATTTTGAAAAAAAAAAAAAAAAAAGAAAAAAAAAAGTCAAATAAAATATTCAACTTGTTTCACATGGATCAACATCAGGAAAGGATAAAAAAAAGATAAATTTATACTAATCCAATGTTATTAAAGATTCCTACAATGGATTATTGAATATCTCTTTCTGGTATGCCCAAATGGTGAACACTTCAGTCGTGAATTGAAATTGTTTAATAGTAGAGGACGATTTTTCAGTGTATGTTATATTTTTTTTTATATTAATTAATTTGATGATTTGGAATCTAATATTCAAAATCTATTTTCTGATATGCATGTCTACTTAAAATCTCAAACTAGTTGGTCTTTGGAGATTTTTGCTTACACAAGAATTTCTTTCTTTATTAAATTAATTTGGTGAACATTATTTTTTTTCATCATCATGTTAGTTGCTTTTCAATTGCAACTGTCATCCTACTGTTGCTAATAAACAGCACAGATTGGAGATAAAAAAATATGGCTACATTATTAAATTTGATCTTCTGCAACAGTTGGCTTCCGAGCTCAAATGGATGAATTTTTCAAATTTTCAAAAGAAAGAAGAGATATGATTATCAGTTTTTCTGAAAACTTAATCTTTTATTCTGAACCCATTCTGTTTACAAGCATCAATAGAAAATGCTCTCACTTGTAATGAAAATAACTAAAATTAAAATGCTGGAAATAAAAGTCAATAATGTAATAAATTCACTTTTACATTGATACTCTGTTAAATATTAAGTTTAACAGAAAGTTCTAACTTAGGAAGTGGAAAGAAGACAACAAATCTTGATCTCTGTCTGGTGGAATTTCCAAGGAGTACTGCATTTTGAGCTTGTTCCACACAATCACACCATCAACACTAGACTTCATGTATGATAAAAAAAGGAGTATCCTGCTTTTGTCAGTCAAGGTCAGGCTTGGTTTTGACAAGACAATGTGAGGTCACACAATGCCAAGTTGACTAAGGAGAAATTCAAACAGATGGACAGTGTTGAAATTCTTTCACATCCACCATTCAGTTCCAATGATGCGCTGAGTGACTATGGCCTATTCCGCTCAATGGCACTCTTCCTCCATGATCAGCGATTTAACACTTTTGATGAAGTGAAGTTAGCTTGTTTATAGTTTTTGGATTCAGATCCAGCAGACTCTTATCTAGGACAGATTCAGATGCTGGCTGATCGCTGGCAGAAGATCGTTGACAATGATGTTGATGTTGCTCCATAAAATTTTGTTCATTTCTTTCTGTCTCCTAATTAAGTTCGGACTTTCTGGCCAACTGAATATTTTCATATAAAGACATTCAGGATATCAAAACATCTCTTTAAATGAAACCAAAAAAAACATGGTTATTGTACATCATTCACAAGAAGGAAAAAATTTAGTTTGATTTCATACAGAAATTGTGTGGGGAAAAAAAAACCCTTGTGTTGTACTAGTCATTGTTCATATATAAGACAGTCTCTCATATTGTTCTTTCATCTGTTTCTGTTTCATTTTTAATTAACTATGAACTGGGAGATAATTACGTAAAATACATAATTTTAATTAAAAATTATAATTAATTAAATTTAACTAGGAGATAAAAAAATTGAACATGGAAACTGTTTCACAAGAGGTAGTTTTACCCAACACAGCATTAGCCTAAAAACTTGAGTCATGTTCTTAAACAACCTCATCAGATCAAGACTTTCATATGGATGCCATGATGGTGCTAAACCAGTTCAGAAATATTTAAATTTTCAGCAGATGAATACAACTATTTTCTCAGATTAATGATTTAAAATGTCTTTGAGCAAATGAAACTTGTAGGACTTAGCAAGGACCATTCTTCTTTGACCCTTGTGGACTAGTGTGACAGAATCACAAACAAAAAAACTGTACCAAATAACAGAAACCACAACACTTAAAGATTTCCAGCAGAAGCAACAACTAAAATGGATAGCACCATGTAAGAGCAAATGACATAATCAAGATGTTGATGTTCCATACTACTTCAATATATTGCTCTTTTTAGGCCTTTTCTTTATAATATTGTAAGGAAGGCCTAAAAAGAGTGATACCTGCTACTGGACATGGGAAACCTATTTTTCTGAAAAATTGTTTTAATAGAAAGACTTTATAAATTTGAACTGAATCAGTCAATCAATGCCAAATGTTTCATTTATAAGGAAATGGTTGATATTACCAGATCAAATCAAAAATGGAGTATTACTCCCAAGTATCAAGGTAGACAATAAATAGCAGTCTAGTCTTTCTTTCTAAAGTTATTTTTTTATTTCTTTTTACCTTACTTATTTTCTGGAGGCTATTCTTTCATGTCTTTAAATTGTTGTGTCAGAATTTCCATCATTTGTTATTACACTGTCCATATTGTTAAATTTTGGCACTTGCCTGATTTTGACATCCCCAATGTGTAATTCTAAGCTGAGACTGACAGTTTTCCTCAACATAATTCATTCTGACTTTTTACAATTTTCTTTATGGCCAGTTCTTTCTTCATACTTTTCTTGACTATCATGGTATCTCAAGTTATATAAAGAACTAGCAATTAAAAAATGCATAAATTTTCTTCCATTTAAAACTCTAATGAGGGCCAAGCATATTATACAATCTAAGTGAATTTCTACAAGCGATGCCTTTAAATGAAGGGTACCTCACAATCAAACAATGATTACATAGTACTGTAGTTAGATCCTCACTATGTGCCCCATTTTTGCACTATGGTACTGAATTATAAATTCTTGCATTGAATAATGGGCTGTTACTATTATAAGATTAGTATCCTTATTAGTTGCCCTATTTTTGCAGCCTTGTGCCATACAAAGATAAACTTGGTAAAGATCAGGTTAAATTTCATTGTGACTTTTCATTGTTAAAAAAAGGTTCCATAGACTGTTAAGAAATATATGAATATTGTTAATATAGGTGCATCACTAATTTCTACTACCCTTGATTTCAAAACAATGCTGCATTATTGATTTTGCCAGATTCTTCATCTTTTTTCTCAGCCTGTGAAGGTCTTTCTTGGACATACTCTTCTAGATTTATGGGGAGGAATGGGCACATCTTTTGCACAAGGGCAATCATATCTCTTTTCAATTCATGATCACCCAAAGGTATTTGACCATAAGTGAATGTCATAAACCTTACTGGAACTTGAATTTGGCTTTTCTATTTCTCATTCCAAACTGTTGTCCATTACACCACTCACAAATCCAAATTTACAGCACCTAGTATTCCCAAGCAGTCACCCATCTATGTACTGGCCAGGCTTGTTTCTGCTTAACTGATGATCAGACAAGAACCAGTGTTTCAACAGGATATTTTTGTTTTTTTTAAATACAGTAAAATGATGGAGTAATGGATAGCAGCTTAGATTGAGGAATCGGAGAGCAGAGTTCAAATTCCAGTCAACTTTATTACATACACTTATATTCTAATACCCTTGGGAAATGTATGAATCCTCGTCTTCTCCCCCAAGCTATGGGTAAATAGCAGGACAAACTGGGTTCTATAGCCTTGGATGGCAACTGGTCTACCACAGAGAGAAATGGCAACCTACTTCGGGAAAAAAATCTGCCTTGTCAATCATGTATCGAAAGATACACAATTACATAAGCATATCACACATAGCACATAAGTGACTGAAGTTTCATCTTGTACAAGGCCCTTTGGCTACTTGAGGTAGAGGGTTACATTAGGGGGTTGTTCAAATGGATAGGAGGGGAAGATAATGGTCAATTCAAGACTTGAACATTGTAACACTGTAGTGATCTTGGAAACATCCTCTTGGGAGTCTGTTCCATTGGGAAGTGGTTCACAGCAAGAAGCTGTTTGAATTGAACTTTCTTCTCACCAATGGAATATGGCGGGGATGTTGGTGGTTTGCTACTATGTAAGTGTCATGGTAGTTCCTAGCCATGAAGGTTAAGCCTTTGCCAGATTAGCAGAGGTAATATTCGCTAAGGTGGCTCCTTGATGTTGGCAGGGAGGGGATGATTTTTTTTTCTTATTTGGAGAAAAGTTTTCAACTACTCCAGGCTTATTAAGAGCACACCATTTATCAATTATTTAGTTTGATGCTTCAGATGATTTTCTGAATCACCTTTTATTAAGACGCAACTGTTTGTTTTAGGTAGAGAAAATCCTCCCCCATTATTAAGACCCATTATCTTGTTTTAGGTACCAAATAGCAATAATTCAATAATACATCTAATTATGCCTCATCATTTAAATTCTTAGAAACTGGAATTAAACATATTTAATATGAATTAACCCTTTAAGGTCAGAATACACAAATGCACCCATAAGTTTCACATGCTTACAGTCTGTGAGCACCTGAATTAGGTAACATATTTTAATATACAGCGTTAATATCTGTCAGCTAGAGGCACCAGAAATCTATAATTTTAACAAACTTGTAGACATTCAAAACCTTATTTCATAACCAGAGGTTAAATGATTAAATATACAATGTTAAAGTATCCACTCATAATATGAGAATAGTTAAAAAAAAAATTAAGGTCTTATAGTAATTTTGTCTTGATTAAAAGAGGTGGTAAGCTATCATTTTACAGAAAACTCATGGCGTACCTGTGTAATAATTTTGCCATTATGACAACTTCCCAGTAAATTGTCCATGTTATTAAAACATGAAAAGGTATTGTTGATTTCCTCTTCATCTTTATCGGCTGTCAGTCATCTATCCTTGGTTTTACTTCCTCTACCATTTACTCTTTCAATCCTTGGCCATCTGCTGAGCAGTAAAAAGCAAAACCAAAAATCAAAGCCGAGCTTGCCCATGTCGATAGATGAGCCACTAAATCAAAGTATATGTTTACATATCCATTTCATAACACATAGATATGGCCATATATCATGGACCCCCCCCCCAACGCCTCATCACACACACTCACACACACACTTTCTTCTTTCTGTATATGAGCAGAACTTTTAAAGTGGTAGGTGTCGTGGATATATTGAAAAACTGTTAAAACATAGACAAAGAATTGGCTAAGCCTCAAAGTAGCTAAGTGAATCACTTCTGGATGCATATGTTTGTTTGTGGCCATATATCAAGAAGCCAGGAACTGGATATCAGGAAATGGCACCAGATATCAGCGTATCAACTCAACCAGTGCCAAATGTTCCGTAAAGATTCCCAAGTGGAGAGGAAATGTTTTCCATATAAACTTCCTGAAATACATCTCATCTACTCCGGGTGATACATCAAAAAGATATGAAGAAAAGAATAGTTTCAATGTGCATATCTATTGGCAGTGATGCCTTAGACAAGGGCATAGTGGTCAGAGTTTTCAGTAGACAATCATATATGGGGTGACGAAGAGGGAATGAAAATCTTCCAGAATAATTGAGAAATTAACTTAACCTAGTTATGTACAATATTTGGTTTCAAAAAATAAATAAATACCTGATGTAAATTAAATTAGAACAGCTTTTGATCCTCCCATTGAACTCTTACTATTTTAGTGACTAAAGGTCACAAAGATTTTATTATCATTATTAGAATAGGCAGCACTACAGGTAGTCTCACCCCACACCACAAGTTGCTACAAAACCGAAATATTAACCTGAAAACTCAAGCCATGTTCTTAAATGGCCTCATCAGATTGAGACTTATATTAATGCCAAGGAATGGCACCAAACTTATCAGAAATATCTAAACTCTATACTACTAATTTTTAGGTCAATAAATAGAAATAGCTTTGAACAAATGAAGACTGTAGGTTTTAGTGAGAACAATTCTTATTTGAAGTCTGTGGACTGGCACTACATAATCAGAAAGATAGAATTGTATTGTACCAAATAACAGAAACAGTTGTGGATGTTTAACAAAAGCAGCAACTAAAATGCATAGCACAGCACACGTAAGTGAAAAATATTAATGATATAGTGAAGAGGTTGACATTTCACACTACTTCAGCCAAAAAGTTAGGAAGGAAACTCCCATCAGTGCTGGAAAGAGCAATAACAATGGACTCGAGAAACCTATTCTCCTGAAAAATGGTTTAACGAGAAAAATTATATGAATTTCAAATGAAAGTAGATCTGTCCACTTGGTTAATGAATGCTGAATGTTTTCTTATAAGGAAACGGCTAATATTACTATTATCAGACCACCACCACATAATAGCTGCTACATTTACTCCATGAAATGTATATGCATATGCAACACCAATTATAGGGCAGATAGTATATAGTGATTTTCTAAGGGTAGCTTAGATGTAGCACAAGACTTGAAAGTATGAGACACCCAGTGAGGACCGACCTCCCTTTTCAGTCATAAGTGACCTAGCTTGCTAACCATTACACCATGTCAAAGTGACCTAGAGCAGATAGTTTAATATATAATTAATAAAATGTGCATGTATAGCATAGCCATTATCAGTGTAGTAATAGGAAGTTCAAATTCCTCACTAGTCTACTCATGTCCCTCAAAGCAAGGTGATAATCCAACTAAGATGATTTATAGACAGAAAGAGGAGAATATGAAATACATAGGGAGAGAGAGAGGAGAATATAATATATATAGGGAGAGAGAGAGAGGAGAATATAATATATATAGGGAGAGAGAGAGGGGGGAGAATATAATACATACATATATATATATATATATATATATATAGATATATATATATAGAGAGAGAGGAGAATATGAGATATATAGGGAGAGAGACTTCATTGGCCAAAAGTAATATTTTTGTTGATGCAATTTTTTTTATCTATTATGGAATTGGAGGGTGAATAAAAAAAATGCAGGAGTTACAATTATTTTCTGACAGAAAACACTGAAGATTATTTACATTATTCAGACTGTTCTCCTCATTTTCAATGCCATATTTACGATGTTTCAGCCATTGTATGCTCCAGCTTTCTTCAGGTGATTGAAATTTTGGACTGAACCCTTTATTTCATCCACCAGAGTAGATTGTTCTTGTTCCACGTGCCATTCCTCTTCCGGATGTCTCTGTTATCTCCCTTTAACTCAACTCTCTAACTTTTTGTTCACTATTTCAATAGCGAGGTATTGAACTCACAACTCTTTGGGTCAAGTCACTGGATCCAACCAATGCTTTTATCTAACTCTAGCCCAGTGAATAAAAGTGTTGGTTGGATCTACCTTGGTGGATGAAATAAAATGTTCAGTTAAAAATTCTAATCACCTAAAGAAGGATGGAGCATACAACAGCTGAAATGATGTGAACATGGCAATAAAAATGATGACAACAGTCCAAAGAATGTAAATATAAATAATTACACTACCTCATATCAGAAATATAGACATATAACACAGACATGTGGTGGTGCTAAAATGTTCTTACTTTCCTAAAACTTGAACTTGATATTTTTGGCTCCTTAAGAGTTGGTTAAGAATTTTCTTTGAAAAAGTATATGCTGTAGATTTAATCAGTCAGGCTATTCCAGAGAAAATATGTAAATTAACATTGCACATCTTTCAAACCATTCAAAATCAGTTACTTTGTTGGTACAAGTCAAGAAAATTGACAAAATATTACGCTCTTGTATAATGAAAACATCTTTTAAATTTTGATTCTGACATGAAATCTTTTGCTTGGTATACAAATAAATATATTCAGAAAGATAATTATAATGTGGAAATAGTTCACCTACTGATATTGGAATTGCAATCAAATATGGATTAGAATCTGACAGAATGATAAGATGAGGAGTAAATAGGAAATGTTTACAAATTTAATGTTTTGCTTTTATTTCCTGATGAAGCTTAAATAAAAGTTAAATATATAAAATTTTCCATTTTGTTCCTTATCCTATCACACTGATATATACATTTTTTTTTAAATAATTTCACCCCAAGCAAGATGACAAAGCCACTAAGATTCAGGAGGTTATTCAGTAAGAGCAGAAATTAAGAAAACAGAAGATAACAATTGACATTACATAAAGATTTTTGAAGATCAAGCTTGATTGCAAGAAGCTGGAATATATTTCTGCAAGTAAGAAGTGTAAGAAAAGTAGCTGATGGCATAAAATATGCAGTACACATCTCCCGATTTCAGCTGAAAAATGATGAGATCTTTCTACTAATCTCATACTGAACTTAGATTCATAAAGTCTAGATACTGTCAAGAAAAAAAATCCGTGACGGTGCAGGCCAGGGAAATGAGCAGAGGTACTTAGCTTAAGTCGCAAAAAACTTTCTACTTCCACGACATAGCTTTTCGATCAGATAACTTACGTAATATAACAAAGGGTAAAAAAAAAGAAGAAAAAACATTTCCTTTATAACCACTTCAATGACCACATGATAACAAGTCACAAGATCTTGTAACTATAAAAAAATTGGTAAAAAAAAAAGGTAACAGCTTTTAGTCAACGAGAACAACAACACAAGTAAGAACCATACTACCTACCTGAACCATCAATTTTTCCACAATACCATGAAAGTTTGCAAAATTAATCTAATATGTGTCTCATTACATCTTTCTTTTCACGTTTTCATTCTTTGCATCATACAACTGAACGAAGGCATACATGTTTGTTAACTTTAACCTCCCAAATTATTCTCTGAACATAAAAAAGAAAGAAAAAGCAACAATTAAAATATGAAACATAATTAATTTTGTCTGGTCAGTTGGTACACTCTTCTGTTACTCTGCATCAGCAGAATGTTCATCAGATTAATCAGGATTAAGAAATTGATGTGTTACAAAAAGATAAGGTTTTTTTGAACAGCTTTTGCTTAAAACCACCCAGCCAGTGGCAGATTATTCATGCTGTGGGGGCCCCCCATCTTAAAAGATGCAAACATATATAGTAATACTAAAAGCACAGATGTCTGTGGATTTTGCTAATAAGGATTGAGACATATCAACTGTTTTGATAGGTGTTTTTTATTTATAATCTGTCCAAGTCTTTTTCCAGTTGAGTGGGAGCAGATTTTCAATGTGTCATTGTAGCATAAGTTTGGAGATTTTTTAATGCAATTTACAGATACCTTGTTACAGATTGTGGCAATGTCCTGGATAATGTGCTTTTGTGTTGAGTTTGGTGTATTATTGTAAAAGGGCATTATTTAAAGAAAGAAGTGACATGAAAAGTCAATGGGGTGTTGTTTGAAGATGATGACTAAGGTACTTTTTAGTTGCTCATATCAGCTTGTGGGAGGAATTGGATCTGGAATTAAAGTATTAAGAAAAAATCTTTTTTTTTATAATTTTGATGTGAGTGCTTTAAAAATTAGAAACATATCTTTGACAGTTGGTATGTTTTCTAGCCATTTAATAAAATTATTATAATTTGGGACTTTCTGGAAAATGTTTTAGCAGCTGACAAAAAATTTGCTACTGAAATATGAAAGTGCATTGGAATAGCAAAAGATACTTACCAAAAAGTAAACAAAATATTAAGAAACAGGAAAATTTCCTTAGAATTAAAGAAGAGTTCTGTGTAATATCAATCCTCCTATATGGCAGTGAATGCTGGACAGTTTTCTCACAGAGGAGACTTGATAAACAGAAATGTGGTTCTAAAACAGGAGACTAAGAAAAACAAGGACAGAGCATGTAAGCAAGGAGAATGTTTTAAGGAAAGTGAAGACAAAAAAAAAACCTCTTATACTTAGCATCAAAAAGAGATAGCAGAAATATCTAGGATACTTAATGAGGAAAGAAGGCTTGGACAATAACAGGTTATATTTGAAGGGGCAGTGGAAAACAGCAAGTAATAAACCTATCAAGTTTATGAAAATTATTGGCAGAATATGGAGGTATAGTAAAAAAGACAAACATTGCTATGTGCTACAAAAAATAGGAAATTATGGAGATCCATGAATGCTCTTGCCTTGTAGGGTCATGGCATATATAAGAAAAAGATTAGACCAAATCTGTCTACCATACTAACTCTCATGCAAACTAGACCTATGTATACCATTTTGATTCTTGTGCAAACTTGACCAATTTCTACGTTTCTGGCTCTTGCACAAACTGGACCAATGTCCACCATATTGATTCTCATACAAACTAGAGCTATGTATAAAATTTTGATTCATGTGCAAACCGGACCTATGTCTACCTATCCATTGTTATCAAAACAATAGAATTTTATATTAACTGACCTGCATATCTGGTAAGAACAGAGGTAAGCATATTTAAATACATTTACAAAATTCTTTAAAACAATAAATTAAGCATTTACCTATCATGAAATATGATATTTTTATTAATTTTCTCTTGGTATTTTTCTCGATTTCAATTTCCAAACAATCGCAGACCAAGATTTATTTTTGAGAATCAATTTTGAGTTCACAAAAGATGTAAAGACAGAAAATTATCTAAAAAAAACAAAAAAAAAACGAATGATGGTAGACTGTTAAGATGGGTTAGTCAGAATGAACAGACTACATTTAATGTTGTTAGCAAGTAGGAACTTTTATTTAACAGTCTTTCTGTGTATGCTGAGAAAGTTAGCACATTCAAAAGACTGCATTGAGATAGGCAAGTAAAGAAGAAAGCTTAAATCTCAACTTGCAAGAGTTGATCTGCTCTCTGTCAGAAATTGTCTTCACTTTATTTCCAGTGTTCATCAGTGCTCAACTAAAAAGCCACAAATATAGATGGCAGACAGTCTGAGGGAAGAAGAAACATTTTAGCATGTGAAAATTGCATGATAGTTCTTCTCAGTCACTCTTTCAGCCATGTTTGACCAATAGAAATTCACACGTCACTTTTAAGGATTTAGGCAACTGGCCAGTTTGCATGGAGATAAATTTTGACTGTAAAAATGCTATCCCATAAGCTGCTTTTGATTGTTGCCAAAATAAGGTTCCAGATTTTATTTTGTTCTTTAGTTTTTTGTTGTTGCTTTTTTTTACTCTCGAACTAAATACAGTAAAATGATTCTTATCTCACATCAACCATTGAAATCTGCAGGGATATATAAAGCCAATTCCCAAAATCTGACTCAATATCAATTTTTTTTTTTTTTTTTTTTAAACAATTCTTGGTCTAGTTAAGAACTTTTCAGTACTAACATATTTTTCTAAAATTTTCATATTTGAAATGTACATTAACTGAGTTTGTTTTGGAATGGCAAATTTCCTGTTTTATTTTTCTGGAGTGTTCTTCAAGACAAGGAAAAATTAAGAATTAAAATCAAAATCAATACACATAGGAGAATTAAACAAATTAAATAGTAGAATTGAATATATTCAAAACCTTTTGTTTTATGAAATGAACAAAAGTTATGAAGCATCAAGATAATTTTTACTAAACCTTTTCAAGAGAACACCTCCTTAGTTTTTAATTTAAATATTATACTTAAGTCTGTATGAATTAAAAAAATTATTTTAAATCAAATCTAGATTTATGCTTTCCAGTCAATCTTTAAAAATTTAAATGCAATAACAATCATTACCTACTGTTTACTTAATTCCTGTTATTTTATTGTTCTCTCCCCTTAATAATGTTTCCTTTTTTATATATTCACTCACAGTAATGACTTTTACATATTCACTCACAGTAATGACTTGCATCTTAGTGGTTTTGTTGCCTTCCTTGGGGTGAAAAAATCTTGAATTTGAAGTTGAGAAAAATATCATGAAGAATTTAATAAAAATTTCTTAAAAAGAAACAAATTTTCTATTTTAATTTCTGGGACAAGGTTTTATCATTATTTACACTATTTACATTTGGAATACTGTCCTCATCTTAGTTGTTGTTATCACAACATTTAGGTTGTCATGCCCTCTGGGCTTCATCATGTGTATAGAACAGTCTGCTGCTGTAGATTAAATAAAGGGTTAATTTCGGAATTCGCTGTAGGTTACCCAGATCAATATATACACCTTATGTAGGCCATAGGGCACAAGAGCTGAAATGTGGGGGTAACAACACTAAACATGAGGGCAGTGTAAATAAAATAAATGTATATGTTAAATTCTAACTTTAATTTCAAAATGATATTTTGATTCTATGTTGTTATCTTTTTTCTTAAATAAATGCTTTTATTCTTACAGAACTAATTAATGATGCTTATTGAAATTTGGCTGAATATAAAAATTCTTTGATTAACTGAAACAAACTTGCTACCAATAGGAAGCAAAAAACAAAAAAAAAAAACAAACCTGAAGTTATTTCTGGGATTCTTCACCTTTTGAAATGAACTCATTGGCATTTTGTGTCAGCATTTGGAAATTTCAGGATTACAAGAAGAAAACTTACTATTCCCTATCCAGAGAAACTATCAAACTATGAAATACCATCTAACTGCTCCAAGGAACCAATCGCTGCAAAAGACGCCTTACAACTGCCAATTACTAACCAAGAACTGGATGCACTTTAATCACATGATGCCATACAAACACAAGTTAGTTACTATTTCGGTATTCCATTGCCTCTTCTCAGTTCCTGATTTTTACAGCAACATTACAGGAAATCTGAAACAATTGTATTTGAAAATATAAAGCTTGATATTGCTTTTGAATTCTTCTTTGATGTGCTGTGTCCATTCAGGACATGGGCAAAAATGGCTCTCCACAATATCCTATCCCTGGTAGCTTTAAGTAATGTTTGTCTCCTTAGTATCATTCCCACTCCCTGTTCTACCATACATTCTCACAAACTTGTTACATAGGTTACTCTCTGTTTGCCTCTGCTCTTCATCACATTATCTCCCAGAGTGTCAAATTATTCAAATCTTCTTTCCTTATTGTGTGTTCCAGACATTTTAGTTATCTCTTTCTGATTCTGGTTTCTATTTTCCTTAAAACTTTCTCATTGCTCACATGTTTCTTCAGTAATACGAGGAAATTTTCCTGTATCCACCATCTTGTAAGAGGGAAAGATATTAGTTCAGCACTCTTTTCTTTGTAATGAAATTTTCCTGTTTCATAATAGTTTGTTTAACTTCTAGAAAGCATTTTCACAATTCCAATGCACCTTCAGATTTCTGCTTCACGTTTTCCATCATCTGTTAAAACACTTCATGGTTAGTTAAATTTTTGTACTTGATTGTGACATTTCTAATTCACGGCTTGCATCTTGAGTTAAGTGGATATTTTTGTGACATGCATACAGTGGAAGTTGTCGAACAATCACATGGTCAAGATAAACACTCAGTTGTGGAGCAAGCTGAGTGAAGAAGGATTCAAATTGAGGAAGAGAGTTATTTATGGTGCAATGGAGCATCTCATTATGCTAAAGTGGGATAGTCCATTGCTTGGGCTTTGATTGGCTGCTGGTACCTGAGTGGAAGTATTTCTATATAAATACCAGCTTAATTTCAGTTAGTTTGCAGGGTTTGTATTAAGTTACAACCTGCTTTATTTTTGTCTGCCAGCTGGAACTCTTACGCCGGTAAGTGTAGTTTATTGTATTGTTATTCTACAGAAGTCAATTAATTCATTTAGGTTTTGTAAGTGGAAGTCAAATGGCAGTAGACTAATAATGAAAAAAAGTATTTATTTTAGGCAAATATTTTTAAACATAAACTCATTCCATATCAATGCACTTGACCCAGTGCTGCTTCAGAAATTATAGCAATTAAATATTGTACAGCGGAATCAGATCAGAATTCATTTAAAAAAAAACTGTGCCAGATTAAAAACTTATGGATCTATATGAATGCATAAATATACATGAAGTGCTACCAAAATGTTGAAGAAATTTTAACATGAAAAGCATTACTTGACCTAAAATCAAGTTTCCCAAGTCATCTAAAATGTGTTTCTGCTCTTTCCTGAGATCAACAGTCATATTAAAAGTAAATCCCTACAAAACAATATATAAAAGAAAAATCAAGACATATAAACAGTCAATTGCTGATAAACCCTGGTGAGTGGATGGAGGGTCTGTCTATGAAACTCTGGCTTTAGAATGCTGCAGGTAACACCAATCTGCTAAGTGACAAACTTTTTACATATCTTAATTATATATTATAAGGGGTTATATGGCATAAAATAATTCATCATCTATAAGTCTGCATAAATGCTTCTGAACTCCATCAAGACTGAAAGGATCATCCTTGGTGTGATGATAAGCTACATTCAACAGTAGAAGTTTTGGGAAGCATGGAATCATCTCTTAATTGCTGTCATTCCCAGGTCTGTCCTAACCTGGGGTGGTAGCACCTATTAGGGTCCCAGCTATGGGCAAATAGTGAACCCCAAACAAAAGTCAACAGTACATTTTTATTATAAAATGACTAACAATACATTTTTATAGCAAAATGAAAACACGACACTAAAAAAAAATAATAAAATACATTTTTATAGTAAATTTACCAACAATACATTTTTTCTATGAAAGTATAAAATTATGTACAAAATATTTAGATTTTGGCATTAAATAACCCATAGAGTTGTTGATATGCCGCTAAAGAAAATCAACCAAACAAGAGTGGAAAGAGAGGTTGGGCATCTATGGTAGTAACACTCTATTTTTGGTTTTATCTGACTTATATGTATGTGCGTGTAAGAAAGTAATTTTGAAGAACAAATACCTTTTGGTTTTTCATCTTGATCTTCAATGGTATTGATAATCATTTAAATGATCATTGTGTATCCTCAAGGGTTCAGTTCTTAAGCATATCTTTCTTTAACCTTTCTTTGCATATCATTTTTGCTCCTTCAACCTAATTTTTATTTAATTCACTCTCTACAGATATATCTTAAACAGATGACATAAATAGGCTATCTGTTGTATCTGAACCACTGGTCACATTGTGGCACCCAAGAAAATAGCCATTCTGTGGTTGTATCGTGACCAAAAGACTCCTCTATATCAAAGACAACCTCAGATAAAATGGTTTGCAATTTATTTAATATCAATATTTGCATCTGATATGTGTCTATATGAAATGAAATTAAATGGTATGCAAATTTATCTTTCCTGTTCTAAGATTGAATTATTCATTAACAGGATGATTGTATAAATGTCAAAGTAGCAATGAAATATTTTAGTCTTTATTTTTGATATATTTCTCTACAATTACAACAATAAAAACAGGCATATTAAAAGAACATTCATAACAAAAAATGAACAGTAACAAAATTTGTATTTTAATATTGACTGAATTTAAGCATAAGTACAATGTTGTATTTTGTTTTAAGTACCCACTGACTCAACTCACATGTTTCTAAATGTCATGTCACTCAAGAGCATAGGTAATAATAGCTCTCCACAGATGGAGTTTTTCTTTATCTGTGAATAACCATAATCTTTTTGAAAAGGTAGTGAAGTGATTTTCTATTGCTATCAACATGGTTTTTAATTTATAGACAGGACATTTCATTAGAAATAAAAAAAATAGTGCTGAACTGCAGTGCAATATCAGCCCCCTATATGACAATGAATGCTTGACCATTGCTTCACAAATGAAAAAGAAATTTGAGGTAACTGAGATGTGGTTCTACAGAAAGATGCTTCAAATACTATTTTCCTCCATCCCTCTTGCCTTCAATCTGTGAATATCAAATTTTCCAAGCCCTCTTTCCTCATTATGTGCCCTAGAAATTTCAACTTTCTCTTTCTGATGCTAAGTATAAGTATCTTGTTTGTTTCCATTTTCTCTAAAACTATGTCATTGCTCCCATGTTCAGTCTGTGGTATTCACTGTAGAAACATAATTTTGTTGCCTCAAAACATTCAACAGACCTACTCTACCTAAAGAAGTAAAGTTAGGATACTCAGTAGTCAAGGTAGAGCCATACATTCCTAATCCCTGTAGATGTCACAAATTTGGTCATCTACAAAATCTTTGTATGAGAGCATCAGTCTGTCAAAGATGTGGACACCTTGAACCAGATCATGAAGAGTCACCTTGTGAAAGATCTCCTTTATGTTCAAACTGTAAAAAAAAAAACACTCAGCAGACTTTAAAGTATGTAACATCTGGAAAAAAAGAAAAGGAAATAATAAGAATAGAATACACACAAAATATTCCAAGAAGCAAAAAAAAAAGGTTGAATCTTATTCACTTCCAACATCATATGCAAATATCACTAAAATATCAAATCACCAAAATGACACCTAAGAGAACAATGCAATAAGAAGCCAAGATCTTACAATTCTAGTAAATGAATTAAAAAGTCTAATAGAACTATTAAAATGTAGTATATCACACATAAATCAAACTCCCATAGACAAAACAAAATCTATCCTATCAACCTAAAAAAGAATCTATATGTACAAAACAATTAACTCTGAAAATCACAATCCAAAGTACAAAAAACCTTCAAGAACTAGAATCCCCTAAACATTCCCAAAAGAATCAAAAGGTGCATAAAAATACAACAAAACCCAGTACATCATTGAAGAATGAATTTAAATGGATATAGATGAATAAATCTCTATCTCATCTCAAAGAAGGAAACGGTCATCATCCCAAAAAAGAACCTAATGAAAAATCTAAGGAAACAAGATCAAACAAATAAGAAAAAACAAAAGACATTCAAAGAACAAAACATGACAAGGAACAAAGTGCTAATAGACTGGAGAGCATAGAAATAATGGACACTTCACCCACTAAGCATAAATCAAACAAGCAAAAACTCTTAACACCCAGGGTCAAAACACTATGAAAGTGTAAAAGAAGGTTTTAATACCAGAAATACTTTGTAAAAAAAAAAATTGTTACTTGCAATAAATTTTTGAAGGGAAAATTATTACCATCAATACATTTTTAAAAGAAAATATCTCCAGCAATATATTTTTTGGGAAAAAAAAAATATTTCTGAAGAAAATAAAGAAGTATTACCAGCAATACATTTTCACAAAAAAAATTCCAGTAATCCATTTTCGTAAAAAAAAAAAAAATATTACCAGCAATACTTTTTTGGAAAAAAATATTACCAGCTATGCTTTTTTGAAAAAATATTACCAGAAATAGATTTTTGGAGGAAAAATATTATCAGCAATAAAAATTTTGTCAGCATTAAATAACCCAATGAGGTTGATAATCTAATCATTCCAAACCAAACCATTTAAATAGTGAAATGCATTATTAAATATATATCTAAACAAATATACACATACATACAGTTATTGCATGCTTTTTGAAAGCTGGTTTTATGCCACTTCACTACCAAACATTGAAAAAACATTTCCCTGTGTTTATATCAGAAAAACTTTTGAGTTTTCAGAACTTCTCCAAAATAACATTCTTCTATGTTTAAGAGTCTTGATGTCCAAAGTCAAGATTTGTTGAATGATGTGAAAAGCTTGAAACATGACAGTATGCTTGATTGCTTAGCCTTTTTCTGATATAGATTTTATTTCTTATTTATTTTTTGTATACAGTCAAAACATTGTGCA
The DNA here is from genome assembly GCA_903632075.3 of Acanthosepion pharaonis. Taxonomy (NCBI): domain Eukaryota; kingdom Metazoa; phylum Mollusca; class Cephalopoda; order Sepiida; family Sepiidae; genus Acanthosepion; species Acanthosepion pharaonis. The sequence continues at coordinate 39,868 of CAHIKZ030002915.1, read as the reverse complement.
AAACTGCCCTATACTTTCATAGCCTTTCAAGTCATACTTTTCGGTAATCATTGCAGTACTTTCAAGCAAAGTGAAAATTTCACACAAGGTTATTTTGCAAGGTCTGGCAAAACTACAATTTTTCCCAAGATAAATAAATGATGATAATTTCTTTATTTTATACCATTTTAGCTAATGAACATTTTCATGGGATCACTTGCCATTCAGCTAGGGTAATCCTGAATTGATATATTGAATAGATAAATAAGTGGGTTTATGATTGAGTGTTGAATATTGTGTATTTTCATGTATAAGAATTGTTGGTCCCAATCTAAGTGAATAACTTCTACGGGCATACACTTCCCAAATTTGTAGAGAAATCCTACAGATGCATGAATAAAAATGGACAATTCTCAGTCTCATCTCCCATATTTTTGTTCTTTCTTGTCTTGAAGTCAAAATGCAATAAACACTTGAGTGAATCCAGTAGTGGCATCCTATTGGTACTCACAAACTGATTCTTAAAATTATAAAAGCTTAGCAAACCTGTTGTTGAATTATTCAAAAATAATCGTATATATTAATAGCTGATCATCTCGGTAAAATGTGAGTTAGGCCATGTTCATGTCTCATGAAAGTGTAACAGACATACATCTCCTAAGCAATAACTCTCTTCTTAACATAAATCATAGTGCTTTAAACCTGGATATGCAAGACAATTTCTTGGAATTGTTAATCACATAGATGAATTCTACTTCCAGGTGGGTTCATTATATTCACTTACATGCAAATAACCTTGAAAAAGCTATAAATCCACCTCTTCTTCCCCCAGCTATGGGTTAATTAGTAAGACTTGTATCTCTAAATCATTATCTTGAAAACAAAATTCTTACAAAAAGAAAAACTTTATGGCTTTAAATAACTTTCAAAGAGTTGACAAGCTGTAGAAAATGAAGCAGTTAATCAATTTAAATATTCTAAATTATTTTAATTCTTTTTTATTATTATTTTTCTTACATAGCCATTTTTTATTTAAAAAAAAGACTTTTCTTAAATCCTAAAGTCCACCTGAATAGATTATCGTGAGGTATTTTTATATTTGATTATTTTCAGAATTCAGAAGGTATCTCATTTTAATTCAGCCTGATTTTTTGTTTTAATAAAAAAATGAATAAAAGAAAATTATTTCCATCAATTGTATATTACACTTAATTTATGAAACAAAAATAAATATGCTCTAAAATGAAACTGACCTAGTTAAAGGACATAAATTATAAACATGACTTGATATGAATGAAGAAAATATTGAAGTAACTTATAAAGAAAATATAAAAGTTTGATTTTTCTCAAATTTTGTTTATATATTTTATGAGAAGGGTATTCTTAAAAGAGTCTTTAGCAAGAATCTCAAGCTGACTAAAACAGAAACAGATCTATCCAAATATGAGACAAACACAAACCTTATAATTTCTTCTGATGTTCATCCAACTCAAAGCCAATGGGTGACTACTGTGCCTGGATTTCTTAAGCCAATCAAATAAAGGGGAAAAAAAACATATAAAATAACAATCAGTATGGCTGATATAATCCATATGACTGAATTGATGTCAAACAGCTTTTTCCTTTTTTATTTTTATTTATTTGCTTTTTTCTTTTCGGAAAGTGGCTGGCAGGGGGAGGATAAATGAAATACTTCTAAATATATTTCTAGTTGTGCAGAGTCCTTGCGATGTCAAATTCCATTGTGATCTGCCAGTACACGGCAACAAAACCCTTAATCCTGTGATTGTGTTTAGCTTTGAATTGATGTCTGTGGTGGCCAACTGGTCGTTGTTGTTGTTATTTGTCATCATGACTGAAGCTCTCGTTGCAAGTGTTTGGCATAACACAAGGGACAATTCCGCAGAGGATCAGCCTGTCAAAGCCACCACGTTCGGTGCTGTCTTGGCCTCGACTGCCTTGGCAGTAATATGGCCTACCAATGCTTTGCCTGTCGGTCTTTGTCAGATTTATACAAGTTTCTTAGGTTCCTCTGACTTTGAAATGATTTTACTCATCTTTTTTTTTTTTTTCCATGGTTGACTGTTTCAATTTATCAAATAAACATTTAACACCAGTTTAGGTTTGCTCTTGACAGGGCTTAGATTTGACATAACCAGGGATCCTCTACAAAAACAATGCTGTCATATTAAAGGTTATCTTTTTGGATGTTTCTGTGTTTTTGTCATTCTGTTTTTCTTATCGGAAATCTTTGTTGAAAATTGTCAGACTAATATACTGGAAACATTCCAAACTAAACTCAATGACACAGACATTTTTTACAGTAGGAAAATACCTTTAAGAATACTGTCCATCCAGTGTATATATTTAATAAATAAAATACTTGGTTTTGGGTGTACTAACATGGATCAGGGGTTAGCAAGTCAATCTTACAGACTATTTCTCTCATGATAAATAATAACTTTGATTCTAACTGTTTGCTCTAAACACATCATTTTTTGGCTATTTTAAGCTTGGTAAATATCAGGTGGGAACTTTCCAAATGAGCATCAATTAGCAAGCTTATTTTACAGGCTATTATGATAAGTTTGATCCTCACTGGGTGCCCCAAACTTGCATATTGTGAGTCATCCTATTAATAATTGCTATCAGTAATAGGGTGGCTTGCTGTGGGACAATGATTAGCAGACTCATCTCAAATTGTGACAATTAATCTTAAAGTGTGCAAAAAAAGCTCTTTTTGTGGAGATGAAGCACATAGTGTAAGAGTTTTGTCCATTTTGTCATTTAATTATCCTCTGTTTGTCTGATATATAGATATGTCTATTATATATATATGGACGCAATCTTCAGGCCACCTGATGATTGCATCCAGCAATAAAACAGCCTGCTGCCTCTGAGTGTTGACTTCAATGTTCACTTTTATATTTATATTTACATACGCTCCATCTCTGATATTGAGCACTTTATCCCATAAATATAGCACACCTTGAAACTATTTCTTTATATACATACACACACTAATAATAAATATAACTTTTGTTACTTATCATTTTAAGGAACAAAATGTACATTTCTTATTAGTATGAATTTCAGCTCTTTTATTTTACATTGACCACTGTTTTATTACAACCAGCACTCACTCCGAACTATTTTACATATACACCACATTTCAAATTATTAATGAGGTGACATTTTTTATTTTGTCCCAAAACTACCAGTTGAAATTTAACAAAATTTTCACAGTAGGAATAGGTATATGCACAGACGGTATACAAACTGTATTTTTCTGTGCAACAGGAAACAAAAAGTGGCCATTTGCAATATCAACACCATATAGAAGTGTTCCAGACTATAAACAAGTGTTATTGTAATCATGCAATTATGGGTTGCAAATGTGACTTGACCCCCTTCTGAGAATGATATGATAACATCTGGACTTTCCAAAAGCAAATCTACATTAGAAGTATCCAAAATAATTGGAAGATATCAAACTGTGAAAAGATTCGTTGTAGATCCTGCGAAGGTACGTAAGAGGGCCTATCGGGGTCATTCGAGGGTTGTTTCCTGACATTGTTTGTCATAAATGAAATGTGAAACTGTAAATAACCCAGTCCTGACCAGTGGAGCATCTCTCAGGAGCACTGGAGAAGCAACAGTATCCAGAAGTATTAGCTATCATCTGAAAAAGGTCAGGACATAAATGAGACAAGTGATAAAGCCACGATTGACAAAAGTACACATAGAAATGAATGAAGGTCGACTTCTCAAAAGTTCTGTTCACAGATGAAAGTCATGCAACACTTGCTTGGAGCAAAGGTTGGGTTGTAAATGGATGAGATTGTCATCAATGCTTGACACGCGAAGAAGGAGGAGGTATTATGATTTGGGATGGTATTATTGGAGGTATCATACTTGACCTGGTGGTACAAAAATAATCACAGATGCTTATATAGCCTTCCTCAAAGAGTACCTGGAATCTTGGCTAAAAAAGCAAAGAATCACATTCAGGAGAACCATCACATTTATGCAAGATAATGCTCTTTTGCATTCAGCACATAGAACTATGGTGTGCCTGCATAAATTAGGCTCCTGTGGACCTCAGAAGATGAACTGGCCAGTCAATTCTTCAGACTTAAACCCAATTGAAAACTTGTGGAGCATTCTGTGCAACATGTTTGAGAATGGATGCAAATTTAGAAGTAATAATGACTTATCGCAGGAAATAGTAAATGTATCATGTGAAATTACATCAGAGAAGATCCAGAAATGTATATGTTCAATGGACCAAAGCCTTTTCCAAGTCATTTTAAAAAAATGATCACATATCTCTATTAACCAAATCCACTATCCTTTTTGAACTCTGTTTACTTTTTTATTTCAATTTAATTTCATTTTAGTTACTCTATGTATCCATAAGAATCTGTAAACGAAACAAAGTGTTATTTTCTTTTTTTTTTACAGGAGTTTTTATTACAACTCGCTAATAATTTGACACACTTATAATTTAAGTAAATTAAGTAAATGACTGTAATTTCTGTTCCTTTTCTAGAACTTTACAATGTTTTCCAAAGTAGGTGTATATATATATGTTGTCATCATTCTCTGATAATTTCATTAAATTGCAACTAGTAGTTTTTGGATAGGTTGGAAAGTGTCACCTCATTAATAATTTGAAATGCAGTGTATGTACACACACACACACACACACACACACACAATAAGATGCTGAAAAATTCAATCCCTTTCTAAAAATCTGACTAAACTTTCAATTTATTTCTTGGCAGAGTTTACTAGTCAGCTCAAGAACTTTTTGCAGCAAAAATAAAATCATCCTTGATATTGATTAAGAGTATAGACAAAAATGCTCAGAATTACAGAACATATTTGGAGATTTTCTACAAGAAAAATGAAATAAAAAGCTTAATTGCAGTACCTTGTGTTTTCTGCTAGCATGTTTCGGATGGAGTCTGGTAAGTTTGTGTGTGTGTTTAAATGGGTTCTAATGGATCTGTGATCAGATAGGTGAAATGTAAGGTGCCTGGATAGCCATGTAGTAGTGTGACTGATGTAATTGGACAGTTTGTAGAAACTGTTTCTAGAAAAGTAAACACTTGTTCAAACACAAGAAAAATGAAACAAAAAGCTTAATCACAGTACCTTGTCTTTAATGAAACACATATATTTGTGTGTGTGTGTGTGTGAGAGAGTTTTGCTCTCCAAATGTTAAAAGAATATATATATATATATATATATATATATATATACCCAGAATAAGTTAATTAATAGGTGAAGGGAAAATGCCAACACCAACCTGACTACTGACTAATAAGAAGCCTATCAAAAAAGAAAAAAAAAAAAGAAAAAAACAGATATCTACTTAAACCAAAATCTTCAGTGCTCAATGTCTATAGAATCCCAAAATGGGAAACTAAGCCAAGACAGAGCTGTAAATGTAATCACAATCAGGAATACGTCCAGGGAAAACTGATCTAAAACTGTAACTGAGCTTTATGCTACTCAAGATCTTTAGAAGATCTTACATATTGTTTCTCTTTTGCCCATTGTATCTTCAATATGTCCTGCAAATGTCAAATGAAGGTGTCCCTAGTTGCATTGGTGGTTGTTGTAACTGTGTGAGTGAGAAGTGCTGCAAAAGTTCTTGAGCTGACTAATAAACTCTTCCAAGAAATAAATTGAAAGTTTAGTCAGATTTTTAGAAAGGGATTGAACTTTTCAGCATCTTATTGTCCTACTTCTTTTATGTGTCTGTCTCTTCTGAACATGAGAGATCATGGCTCTTCACAACTTCCTTTATAAATCTAAGCAATTTTAGTCCTTTTACTATTCACCCCCAGTTCCTGTTCTGACATCCATTTACAGTGCTCATCATATAGGTTACCGTATGTCTCCTACTGCTCGTCTTGCATTTAATATATCATGTGAGTTTCAAATTCTCTACACCATCTTTCCTCATTATGTGTACCAGAAATTCTAGCTGTTTTCTTCTGATTATAAGCAAAAGTGTCATTTTCATTTCCATTTTCCTTAAGACTTCCCCATTGTTCACATATTCCATCCATGTTATTCTAAGCATCCTTCTAAAGAACCACATCTCTGATACCTCATCTCTTCTCTGTTTATTAAGGAATAGTCCAACCTTCACTGCCATATAAGAGGGTTGATATTACAAAAAGATTTTCAAGTAAAGGAATTTTGTTAATGTTGAATTCATAAATGTAGGGTAGAGTTTCAAAAAATAAATTTAAATTGACTGGAAGGATTTTTTTTTACTAGATTAGTGCCCTGTTTTTAGTTGTGTTTCATTAAAATGTGATTCTCTTCATTAAAATTTCTTCAATCAATATAACAATTTTCTGAAACTTTATTCAAGGAATATTAGCTGATTTAAAGCATAATTAATCTGATTTGAAACAAATCCTATTTACTTTATTTTAGTTTAAAATATCGCAGAAATACTCTACTGAATAGTTAATGGTGAAAACAAAATATATTGTTTTTCATACAAAATATTCGTAATTTAATAACATTTATTGTAAACAGACAAATCCAAACTTGAACTTTGAGCTCGTAAGAGGATTCTGGAGAAAGACTTGAAAATAAAAGCAAATACCCTGTAGTTAATGAAATTTTATCTTATGAACTTAAACTAAGTAAAGTTTAGGAAAGCCATATTTCATTTTTGGAAGAATTTTTAATAAAGAGAATTACATTGCAATGAAAAATGACCAAAAAAGAGCACTAATTAGCTATTTTAGTAAAAAAAAAAAAAAAACTCCTTAAATTTATATTAGCTTGAAATTAAAACTAAAATAAAAGATTCAAGAAAGATTTTTCACTTTCAAAAATCCATTTTAGAACTAAAGTGTCATGTTTTTTTGTAGAGGTCACACACACATATATATATATATATGTCTCTGTTTGTTATGAGGTTATTGTAAATCTTTTTCTTAATATATATACTTTTCTGTTAAAGCACATGCACAATTGCAAATCTGGATGATCTATTTAATAAATAAATCTGTGTGTGACATTCTTTGTGTGTGAGAGAGAAAACTTTTGTACAAGAGTTTCAGTGTTTGAACAGATAGGAATAATTTTTGTGCAAATAAGTTTGAATGCATGTATGAAAATATGTGAAAATGTATAACTGTTATGTGTGTGTGTGTGTGTGAGTGATTATGTGTCTATATTGGAGTATGCATTTCATCATTACATATATGCATGAAGGGGAATCAATAATTCAGTAGCCAGACAAGTAATTATTAGCTGAATTTTGATCTGAAATTTTCACTGTATAATATAAGTCTTTGTGATTAATATTTGCCACTAAGTTAAATGCAGTGACAAGAATTAATATGTTGAAAAATAAATGTTCCTTGTGTAAAATAAATGCTCCTTTATCATCAAGCCCCAAACTAATCAATAATGTACATACAGTTCCTGCATTGTTATAACTATACCACTGTCAGTATATTTTAATATGTGCAAGAATGAATATAGCTCTACATATACATCTATATATGTACATCTGTTTATATATATATATATATATATATATATATATATATATATATATATATATATAGAGAGAGAGAGAGATACGCACATGCACACACACAATGTTTGTAATTTTGTATGCATTTATTTAAGCATTTGAATGCATTTTCTAAACAATTGTATAAATACCCATAAATGTATATGCATTTTAAGTTTATGAATCTGGTTTTTGTGAAAACATTAAGGCAATATATATATATATATATATATATATATATATATATATATATATATATATATATATATATGTGTGTGTGTGTAGATAGATATAAGTGAATATGTATATGGATACACATGTAAATATTCTATGGGAATGGTATCAGATTCAAATCCATATCTGTTCTTTTGTGATTGAGTTATGAGAAAGTGCTACATTAAGATCCTTGACAAATTATGAGAATTATTGCTAAGGCTTTTATGATGATGAAGCACACAAGGGTTGCTACAAGCATCATGACATATCTGATTGGTTGGTTTGTCAGAAAGGTACAGAGAGGTCAGTGATGCTAGTTGTGTAAGTCGGCATTTGGCTCCATGCTTAAAAGCACTTGTCTCTTGGACTTATCGATGGAAAGAGAATGGTCCTTTGGAAAAGGTCATCAAGGACATGGTCTTGTAATTTTCTTCAAAGTTCAGCAATGCTTCGAAAATGAAGCTCAAATAATGTTGAGTGGGAGGAACTTTTCTTACGTGATCTTTGATGCCCCAATCAGAAGACTATTCTCTGGAGCTGATTTGATTAAAAGAATGTGGTAATCTTTAATAAAATTTAATGGAAAATGATTTGTGGACACAGGAGAAGCAATTGTTTCTCATAAAAGTTGAGTGGTTTCATTGAACATTCATTTGACAGCAGTTACAAGAAGTTCACCTTTGGTTATAACCGATATCATAAAATGAAAACCCTTTGCTAAAACCCAGAGATAAAAAGAAAAATGCAATTACAAAATGATTAATGAAAATGACATTGTGCATTATAATCATCTAATAAGTGTTTGCAGATATATACATTTCTTAAAGTGAGATATGAACAATATATTAAAATATTCTTCAAAGAAATTGAATAAAAAAAAAAAAACTTCAATCTGAAGAACCCAACAAAGCTAAAATCTTATTTTAAAGGCACTTTTGAGAAACAGTCTTGGATTTTATAGTTTGTCAATGATGAAAATGGCATATTTAAATTTATATGGTTGAACTTAGTCATTTCCTGATAATGTATTTTCTTTAAAATCATTATTTTTAACACTAACCTTCTAACTTTTCTTACTTTCTTTTCATACTTTCTTCACAGAATTTTATTTTAAAAAACTTCACCCTGTGCATTTATAAAAAAAAAAGTGTCATATTACAATTAGGCCTGAATATTGATTGATTTGTTTTTTTACAGCTTATCCACATAATTTTATTTAAAGTTATGTTATTTAAAGCCAGAAAATATTTTTTTATAGTAATAATTTTTTTTTAGATAATCATGATTTACTGATACAAGTCTTACTAATTAACCCATAGCTGGAGGAATAGGTGGCTTGATAACTTTCCCCAAGGTTATAAGTGTAAGTGAATAAAACATCTGGTATTCTCAAGCTGTCACCCACCTAGGTACTGAACAGGCATTGCTTAACTTCAGTGATCATACAAGAACTGGTGTTTCAACATATATGGCTGTAAGCCTGTCTGTAAGTTAAGGATGTTGATATAAAGCCACACCAACTTTGTCAAAATGATAAAACCAAAATGAAAATTATAAGTATAACTCTTAACATAAAATCATATATTTATAACACATAATATTATACATATTTATAACACATAAAATTATAGCATCATATTATAATATCATAATATTGATAACACATAATATAATATCATAATATTTATAACACATATTATAAAAGAGGTATAGGCATGTGGCTAAAGGGTTAAAACATTAGTGTTCTGACCTTGAGATCCTGTATAGAATCACATCATGTTCGATTTGATAATATCATCCTCGGTAGATGATCCCAGCATGAGGTATCATGAGAAGTACCTGAAAACCATACCACACCACAAGTTGATCCCAACCTTTTGAGTGAAACTGCATTGATGAAGCTGCTCATAATGTGTTGCTGGTTGTGCTTGTAAATCATCCCAGCTGAGGGTTTGAGCAGACTGGTTTTGTTCAACTACTTATCCTGCCAGAATTATGCACCCTCACAAACAGTGTAAGTAAAGTCTCCTTAGGATAAATCACACGTTGGCTCTGTAGGTGTAGAAGAAGCACAAATGTGCCTGAAAAGGCGTCTGCAATAGGGATTGGCTAGCCATTCCAGCAGACTGACATACATGAGAATGAACTGCCAGTTATTATTATACATTGAAATTTTAGTATCTGTCTACATCTCACATGGCACAGTGGATAAAGGTGTTAGTTAGAACCAGTGACAGGACCCAAAGAGTGTGAGTTCAATACCTGGTTAAGGCAGTGGAGAACTTGGAGAGGAGAATTAACAGGAGATAACTGATAACTGACATCCATTAGACATGACATGTGGAATTAGAACAGTCTACCCCAAAGAGCATAATAAAAGGTTCAGTTTGACATTCCAACCACCTGAAGAACGCTGGAGCGTACAATGGCCGAAATGTTGTAATAAATATGATGACAAAAATGAGGAAAATAGTCCGAATAATGTAAATAGTGTATTGAAAATTTATTTTGATTATTTCAGGTGATTTGGGTGCAGAATTAAACTAAAAGCCATTTCTTGTTTGATATATATTTTTAGTAAAACACTGACCTTTCACTTTAAGCTAACACAATGCATATTGTTATTTTATTTGAATTAGAGTGTAGAGGAGTAATAACTGTGAAACATCAAGATGTGGAAACTAGAAAATGTGTATTCTTTAATATGTAGTTGTTATGTTGTGTTGGAGACATGAGAGACAGTAGTACTTAGTAAAATTGTGAGTTTGGGATCAAATATAGATCAGAATCCAACATAATGATAAGATAAAGAATAAGTAAAGTGTATAGGGTCTTTCTCATATGTTTCTTTTATAGATGTGTGTAATGGGTATCAAGATAATTTACTTGCAAAATACAAGAAGTGTCTGAAGTTTTCTTATCTTAAATTTTTGTTGAGTGCTAAGAGATAAATGTTACCATTATGGCCTGAAAAAGGAAAGGGAGCCAGACTTTTTGTTGACACATGTGTTGACTGCCCATCAAGTAGTGATAATGATACATGTTTGTGTGTGTAGAGGAGAAATGTGGGGTCAATTTCCATTGGTTTAGAAAGAGTGAATTGATGATAATTATAATTATTTTGTTAGAATTATTTTTGACGCTATAATAAATTTTTATTCCTTTATGAACACAATAAGAGAATTTATTTGAATTCAGAACATTCTAATATGTGCTCTGTTTAAAAAACAATAGTTATTATATTAATAATCTACAATGGACACATGGCCCAATGGATAAAAGCAGTGCTTGATTGTGTTAAATAATAGTTTAGCAGACTATTATTTTTAGGAGGAATGGTATCTCTGCTTGGGTTTAAAGGTCAGATGGAAGACAAAATAAGGGAGTTGATATGGATTAGCTGAGTCAGTGTGAGAATGATAGACAAGGGTTTTTGGGGAGTCAAGTCTTAACCGTCAAACAATGTACATGTTTTTTCTTTCATGTCTGAAACAGTTCCCAGTGTAGGTGAGCGACACCCACTGAATAGATAGAAGATGTCGACATGAATGTTTATAATATAGTTAAGTTTAAATTCCCTGTGTTGAAGTTCAAAATGAAAAGAAATTTACTTGTACTGTATTTACAGTATAGAAACCAAAGCAATGTACAGAATATAGGGCTGATTTTTTAATATGTTTATCATGTTTAATGTTCAGTACATTACTGAAATATTCCAAATGTTGCAAAACAGACATGAAACCTATTTGAAGCTTGTTTTCACAAACCTATTACAAGTTTAGTATGCCTGAAATAGCATCAGGTACAAGTTCTCAGTTAGCTGCTAGTTTGTTGGAACATGACATGGCTGTAATGTTGTTCTATTAATGATCCTGTTATGGGGTCTGGAAGTTGTATGAACAATTCTGATTATTTTTGCCATATTTGTGGAAAATTTATAGTAAAAAAAACAGTGACAAAATATAGCAGATTCTACTTAAAAAGAAAAAAGAGCATACAACACGTATTTGAAATAAAACTTGGAGACCGAAATAAAAAGTAGACCTCCTCACAATGTATACCTTATTTGTGTTGAAGAACAAGGACAATGGACAGCTCTTGTTTTTGGAATTCCAGTGTTAATTTTTTTAATACTATTGTTCACAAAACACAAGCCCAAGAGCAACTCAAGATTGAGGGTCACTGAATAAGGGTTTTTAAGGGCATAAAAGGAGGAAGTAAGAAGTGCATATTATGAGGATCTCTTGTTCTTTTGTCTTTACAGTTCCTTGCATTTTCCCCGCACATCATTGTGGCTTTATTTCCTTCTTTGGGATGAAATGATTGAAAAAATAACATCATCGACTTAAAGAGGGGAAGATTGGGGAAGCATCTTCTTGGAAGTCTATTTCATAAAGTAACTCTTCTAGGAAAGAAGTTGAGTGAAACTTCTTCATTACTAATGGAAGGTGAATAAAAATAAGATGAATCGACTACGTATATGAGGCATGGTGGATCCTAGCTGTGAAGGTATTGACTGGTGGAACTAAGGAATATAGATTGTCTAAACATTTGCCATGAAGATAGCAATAGAGTAGTGAGGAACAATAAATGTTTTGACTGTGGGGAAGGGGTAGGAAATAATTCATCACCCACAAGGCTGCATAAACGTTTGAACTCTGTCAAGGCTGGAAAGTGAAGATTTGGCAGCAATACTCCAGATTTGCTTTGACATCATACAGAGGGAATAAAAAAAAGTCCTAGTAAAAGTTATTATTTTGGTTTTGCAAAATTTAACTCTATAAATAAAAGAATCATATCATGGATAACAATGAAGTTTTAAGGAAAAAACGAATGAAAACTGACAGTTGTATTTAAAATAAAAAGGATAGAGGGTGTGAAGAATTTAACACACACAAAGCAAACTGAAGGCAAGAAGGGCAGAAAGAAAAAGGGAGTACCCTAACAAGTTTTTATAAATGGATAGCAGAGACTAGGACTGATGATAAAATGAAAAACATTGCTTAGATCTACAAAGGACAGATAGCTGTGGGGAGCCATTATTGTCCACATCCCGATAGACATGAAAAATAAAAAAAGAAAAACTTTCTATGAAAAATAAGATCTATGTGGTTCTACAGAAGGTTGCTGAGGATACTATGGACCAAAAATGTAAGCAACAATGAAGTTTTAGAGAAAATGGTAATAAAAAGGAAATTTAACGTCAACAACAGACAGTTGAAATTTCTAAGGTGCATAATGAGGAAAGAGAGCTTGGAAAATCTGATACTTTTTTTTAGACTATAGGTAAGAAAAATAGAGGAAAATAACATATAACATAGTGAGCTTGAATAAATAAAGGTTTAGGAAAGATAATAAAAAGAAAAAAATTATTGAGCTATGAAGGAGCTCTGATTGTGTCCTGATGGGCTACAACTGATAAAGAAGATTGCATGAATCTCCTTGGCTAATCCTTACTCTGTCTGTTAATATGTATTATTTAGAAATTCAGTCAATGGAAGAATATGAAAAACTACAAATATTAAAGTAATAACCAATTCCAGAAAAAGCTACCGAGTCAGGAAAATCCAGTTCATTTATAGAATCCAACTAAATTGGAAAAGGTCCATTCACAGATGTAAGGTGGATAGATACTATGATTCACCTAACAGAAGTATACTACAAATAAAGAGAAAGAATTTCTTATGACATATTCAAGTTATATTTACATTATTCAAACTGTTATCCTCATCTTCATTTCCATATTCACAACATTTTGGCCATTGCATGCTCCAACCTTCTTCAGGTGATTGGAATTTCAAACCAAACCCTTTATCTGATCCACTGGGGTAGATTGTTCTAGTTCCATGTGCTGTGCCTCTTCTGGATGTCTCAGTTATTTTCCTTTTAACTCAATTCTCCAAGTTTCAGTTCACCACTGGTATTAAACTCACAACTCTTTGGGTCTAGTCACTGGATCTGACCAACACCTTTATCTGCTGGGCCACATGTCCTCAAGGACATTTGGGTAATTGAGTTAAAGGAAAATAACTGAGACATCCAGAAGGCAGATGGAGCTAGAACACTCTACCCCGGTGGATGAAATAAAGGGTTTGGTTCGGAATCCCAATCATCTGAAGAAGACTTGAGTGGACAATGGCCAAAATGTTGTGAATATGGCAATGAAGATAAGGATAATAGTCTGAATAATGAAAATAATGTAAGTAATATATATAAATATAGTTTTAAGGTATGATATATTTATGGATTAAAGTGCTCAATATCATAGATAGTGTGTATATAAATATAAAAGTGGACACTTAGGTCACCACCCACTGGCTGGATGTTGACCTATATATTGTCGCGGTCGCCGATTATCCGCTCCTTACAAAGCCGACCTTGACCTTCACAACTCTCGATCTCGCAGATCTAGGTCAAGCAACAGGCCAGAAACCGGACAGAGTCCAATATCGTTGATGTCAAACCATACCTAGTACGCATCTGACTATGCTGAGCCATTCTAAACATCAGCAACCATAGACTCATAATTTATTATCTACGGCCTTCTACTCCTCTAGCCAGGGAGTACTTGAACAAATTAAATATCCTTAGAACACTTTTTCCCCCAAACTAGGCAGCTCGGCCCGGAGGCCTGGATCAAAGTGTAGTACACTACCTTTGTGAACTTCCGGTGCTTTTGTCGAGAGTGTTACTCTTCGGCGCGATCCCGTCTCCACGGTCGAAAGGTTTCACCTCTCTCCCTACCTCGCCTGGTGATACACTCTGGCGCGATCCCGTTTCCGCGGTTGATCCGCCCTGTGGAGTTGTATTACTGGTCTGCCTTGGCCCTGTTTAGGGACTCCGTCTTCGCCTGGTGATACACTTTGGCGCGATCCCGTTCCGCGGTCGATCCGCCCCGTGAAAGCATCACTGGTCTGCCTTGGCCCTGTTTAGGGACTCCGTCTTCGCCTGGTGATACACTTTGGCGCGATCCCGTTCCGCGGTCGATCCGCCCTGTGAAGTAGCATCACTAGTCTGCCTTGGCCCTGTTTAGGACTCCGTCTTCGCATTTCGGCCGAACCAACTACGTTCGCCGACCAATCCCTAAACTACCGGGCCAGACCAGCTAACCAGACCAGCTACGCTCACCTACCAATCCTAAACTACCAGGCCAGACCAACTACATTCGACCGGACCAGCTACATTCTACCGAACCAACTTTCGCCTACAAACCTTACCGGGCCAGACCAACTGGACCAGACCAGCTACAATCGACCGAACCAGCTACGTTCGTCGATTAACCAATTTTCGGACCACACCGATGTAAATGTGTGAATAAAAACGACACTTTTGTTCATAACAAAACCTTTGCCTTTGTCCCGTCATTGTCTTGGCTGTTCATTTATCGTATACTTAAAAACCTTGCAGGGGGCGACATCCTACTCGGCCCGCAACAAGTGGTGACTTCCCGACGTGAGACAGCTGCGATGATGGAGTCGGCTAAAAGTGATTCTTTGGACATGACGGCTGCGATCATACCTCTGCCTGCATACCACCATAATGCAAGAACTGGTTCTTGCAAGTGGAATCCATCTTTTCAATGCTACGCATTACTTCCAGCGAGCCAGATTCGCGAATGTAATGCAGAAACTCCCCATCTGATATGATGGACGAAATTTCATGTCCTCTCCGATTTGCGCGAAGAACCGTCTGTCCGGACGTTCCGAGAAGATATGATCCAAGAGATACTGGAACGTCACTAGAGGCGACAAAACGCCATCCCAGCTTCTCAGATATGAGGAACCAGCTGGGAAAGCACAACGTATCAGAAAAGGTTCTTCGAGGTTTATGGCTGGAGCATTTTTAAATCTGTTGCACAAATCATCGCACCAATGACGAGAGCCACGCCTCTAGATGATTTGGCAGAATCTGCTGATCTTGTTTTTGCAGTTCGACACAACCACCACAGCGTTAACGCTGTTCGCGCCCCGACATAGCGAAGCACGAACGCTACGAGCCTAGTAAAACGGAACGGGCGTTGGCCGACCTTCAACGGCAAATTCGGGAGCTCCAGATCTCCCTGCGCCCGCGGACGAGGACATCGACCCCATCTCGACGGAGACGAACCCCCAGCCGAGAACGGCGAAGCGACCAGGGTGTTTGTTGGTTTCATCGCACATTCGGCGATGAGGCCAGGAATTGTAAACCTCCTGTACACACCAGTCGGCCCGGGGAAACGAATAAACCGGAGAGTCGCGACGACTAACTCTTCCGGTGCCAACACGCAATGTCGTCTATTTTACGTTTGGGATCGACGGAACAAGTTGAAATTCCTGGTGGACACAGGTGCGGCCATCAGCGTGGTACCCTTCAGAACGACCACACCGCTAAGCCCACCCTGATCAAACTACGAGCAGCGAATGGTTCCGCGATAGACACGTACGGAGAAAGGACCCTTACTTTGAATATCGGCATGCGACGCGATTTCACTTTGGACATTTACCGTGGCCAACGTGAAGGTACCCATCCTCGGCGCGGATTTCCTGGCGCATTACGCACTGGCGGTCCATATGAACCCTAGGACTCTGTCCGATACGACGACGAATCTCCGTGTCTTAGGTTTCAAGGCAATCGCAACATGCCATGGTCGCGAACTTTCTCCTGACGCAGTTCACGGATATAACGCTGCCATATCCAGTAACGGCTTCAGGTGACCATCAGACTCAGCACCACATCAGAACCCGAGGTCCTCCCGCACACTCCCCATCCGCGACGACTCGCTCCGCACAAACTGGCGTACGCCAAGGAGCAATTCGACAAAATGCTCCAGTGATGGCATCATTCGTCCTTCCGATAGCCCTTATGCCTCGCCACTACACTTAGTGCCTAAACCTGGTGGTGAAGAATTTCGATATGCGTCGATACCGGAAATTGAATGCATCGACCGTACCAGACCGATATCCTGTCCCTCATATCCATGATTTTGCATCCGGATTGATGGGGCTCGCATCTTCTCGAAAAATCGACCTGACAAGGCATACCACCAGATCCCCGTCGCTGCGGAAGACGTCCCAAAAACGGCAGTCACAACACCGTTTGGCCTATACGAATTTCTGCCGTTCGGTCTACGTAACGCTGCCCAGACCTTCCAACGACTCATAGACGAAGTCCTGCGCGGACTTCCGCATGTATACGCCTATATCGACGACATCTTGGTGGCCAGTACAGACGCCGATTCTCACAGACAACACCTGCGAGAGTCTTCCAGCGACTCTCGCACTACGGCCTGAAGTTGAACCTGGACAAGGCGCGTTTTCCAGGGCGCCCAGCGTTGACTTTCTCGGGCACCGCACCGACGCAGACGGCATAGCACCTCTGCCAGACAAGATCAGCTCGATCCGGGACTTTCCTACACCGACGTCCATGAAGCAATTGCGACGTTTCCTCGGCATGCTCAATTTTTATCGTCGGTTCATACCAAATTGCACCATCCTCCAGCCACTGACGAACCTGCTGCAGAGAAGAAACAAGGACATCTCTTTGGAGGAGATGCTCTGCACATTCCATACAGCGAAGGCTGCATTGGCGAATTATACCAGGCATATCAACGACGATCCAGAGACACGACTATTCCTGACAACCGACGCATCCGACGCTGGTGTGGGCGCGGTGGTTGAGCAAGAGTTCAACTCACAACGCGAACCCATCGCATTCTTTTTCAGCCAAGCTTTCGCCAGCCCAGAGAAAATATAGCACCTTCTCCCGAGAGCTGCTGGCCATTTATCTGGCCGTCAGGCATTTCAGGCACTTACTGGAAGGTCGAGATTTTACCATCTATACCGACCATAAACCGTTGACAACCGCGATGAGTAACAACTCTGACAAGTATACAGCTCGCGAGATCCGGCATCTCGACTACCTGTCACAGTTCTCGACCGATATTCGTCACATAAAGGGAAGGACAACGCCGTCGCAGACACATTATCGCGAGCGGAAATTCAATGACCGGCGTCTTGGGTCAAGATTCTATAGCCAACAAAATCCGACCCCACGCTGCAAGACGTCCTTTCGAATACTTCTTTAAAGCTTCGGAGTTCCTGCATCCTTCAATACCCTGTATGTGACACCAGCCTTAAGCCCTAGGCCCTACATCCCACCGACACTTCGGAGACAGGTATTCCAACATTTCCACGGGCTGTCTCATCCAAAAAGGAGCTACGGTCAAACTTATTACCGACCGATTCGTTTGGCCCAATATGAATGCGGACATTCGAGAATGGGTTTCCACGTGCATGGAGTGCCAGAAGTGTAAGGTCCACCGACACACTAAATCCCCGTCGGCACCTTCAGTCCCGATGCACGGTTCTCACACATACATGTCGACTTAGTGGGACCGCTTCCGATGTGTCAGGATTACCAATCTTTTGACGGTTGTGGATCGTTTTTCGCGGTGGCCGACCGCCATACCTATAAAAAGACAAATAACACAGTCTCTTATCCTGAAAGAGTGGATTGGAACTTTCGGCACGCCCCACGTTATCACGACCGACAGGGGTCACAGTTCCAGTCGTCCCTTTTCGAGTTTACCAACCTACTGGCGCCAATCATAAAGACTACCGCTTATCATCCGTGCGCCAACGGCTTAGTTGGAAGGTTTCATCGGTCCTTAAAAACCTCCCTGGCCACTAGACCTGACACACTATCAATTGGGTGGACGACCTACCTTTAATTCTCCTAGCATTGAGGAACACCGTAAAAATGAGGATTTAGGTTGTTCACCCGCCGAACTGGTTTCTACACCTCTTGCGCTACCCCGGCGAATACTTCGACGACTCCTTTCAGACGTTTTTCAAAACCAACATCTCCTTTTCGTCGATCCGCCACAAAATGGCCCGGCTTATATATGCAACTCCATACAAAGAACCGGTAATTCGTACATCCCTCAACACTTGCGAGATTGCAAATTCGTTTCGTACGGAACGACGCCGTGAGACGACCACTCACGCCGGCATACCAAAAGGTCCTTTTCAGGTTCTTCGACGCACCGACAAGCACCTTACGATCAAGCGCGCCAACTCGACCGACACCATCGTAATTCGGACCAAGCCTGCTTTTCTGGAGAAGCGACAGTATGACGCAAACCCGGCTCTGCGGCCCCTAATGCTATTCCAGCACACCCATCAGACGCAGCACCGCAGACATCAAACGACACCCCAGCGACTCCTGTGCGGCAGACCCGATCCGGTAGGAGGGTCACTTTCCTAAAGACCTTCGTAAATATTATTATTAATTGATACGATCAATTTTCTGGGGAAGATAATCCGCTCCTTACAAAGCCGACCTTGACCTTGGAACTCTCGATCTCGCAGATCTAGGTCAAGCAACAGGCCAGAAACCGGACAGCTAGTCAATATCGTTGATGTCAAACCATACCTAGACGCATCTGACTATGCTGAGCCATTCTAAACATCGGCAACCATAGACTATAATTTATTATCTACGGCCTTCTACCCTCTAGCCAGGGAATACCGAACAAATCTTTGCAAATATCCTTAACACTTTTTTTTTCCAAACTGGGCAGCTCGGCCCGAGGCCTGGATCAAAGTGTAGTACACTACCTTTGTTTCCGGTGCTTTTGTCGAGAAATCCCGTCTCCACGGTCGATCCGCCCTGGAAGGTGTAACACCTCTCTGACCTACCTCGCCTGGTGATACACTCTGGCGCGATCCCGTTTCCGCGGTTGATCCGCCCTGTGGGTTGTATTATATTGGCCCTGTTTAGGGACTTCTTCGCCTGGTGATACCTTTGGCGCGATCCCGTTCCCGCGGTCGATCCGCCCCGTGAAGTAGCATCACTGGTCTGCCTTGGCCCTGTTTAGGGACTCCGTCTTCGCCTGGTGATACACTTTGGCGCGATCCCGTTCCCGCGGTCGATCCGCCCCGTGAGCCAGTAGCATCACTGGTCTGCCTTGGCCCTGTTTGGGACTCCGTCTTCGCCTGGTGATACACTTTGGCGATCCCGTTCCCGCGGTCGATCCGCCCTGTGAAGTAGCATCACTAGTCTGCCTTGGCCCTGTTTAGGGACTCCGTCTTCGCATTTCGGCCGAACCAACTACGTTCGCCGACCAATCCCTAAACTACCGGGCCAGACCAGCTACTTTCGACCAGACCAGCTACGCTCACCTACCAATCCTAAACTACCAGGCCAGACCAACTACATTCGACCGGACCAGCTACATTCTACCGAACCAACTACGTTCGCCTGCAAAAACCTAAACTACCGGGCCAGACCAACTACCGGACCAGACCAGCTACAATCGACCGAACCAGCTACGTTCGTCGATTAACCATTTTCAGACCACACCGATGTAAATGTGAATAAAAACGACACTTTTGTTCATAACAAAAAACCTTTGCCTTTGTCCCGTCATTGTCTTGGCTGTTCACATTTATCGTATACTTAAAAACCTTTGCAGGGCGACATCCTACCGGCCCCGCAATATATAAGACATGTCTCATTAAACAATTTACACAAGATTTGTTGTCTTATTCGTAATAGGATCCTCTAATATTTACGGATGAGTTTCTTAGTATCCTTATTAAAGGAAGAAAAAAAATTACCATATTGATGTACATCCATTTTATTTCCAAGTACTTTCAATATTATCACAATATCATTTTCAGGGTCTTGTTTTTTTAAATAAAAAGATGTTGAAAGTACTCGGAAATGTAACGGATATGCATCAATATGGTAATTTTCTTCCTTTCTTTAATAAGGATACTAAGAAACTTGTCTGTAAATTTGAGAGGATCCTATTATGAACAAGTAGCCAAAACTTGTCTAAATTGTTTAATGAGACATGCTGCCAAGATATGTGCAATACCTAAATGTGTATATGTACAGACACACACACACACACACGAGAGATATATCCATAAATGTATGGATAAACAGATGTATTAATATATGATAGAAATAAAAGGTTTTGGATGTATGCATGAAAATATTTTACACACTTATGAGATTAAAGGCAGAAAATGTGTTTTATTTATTCAAATATTTTGCCTGTTTTTCCTTTAGAATGCTCTATTTAATAGCATACACAAGAAATTGTTTGTTGACAGAATGCTTCTAAGACTTGATAATTTGAGAACTCTGCTTATGTTCTCTTAACTGATAAAGGCCAAATATTTTTTCTTGCTTGTGTCCATTCCGACACTCAGCCATTTCCTGTCAACTCGGTTGCACCGCACATAAAATAAAATTAAGGCTTAAGAAATGACATTTTAATCCAGGTTTCTAATCTATTATGTTTATTCTTGACAAGTTTTTCTTCCTTTTCTGCTTGTGATTTACTCTATTTGAAGCAGATGGAAATGGTAATATTAGCCGTTTCCTTATAAAGAAACATCTGGCATTTATTGACATAACAAACTGTGTTATTTTCGGTTGAAATTTATAAAATCTTTCTCTTAAAACAATTTTTCAAGAAAATAGGTTTCTCAAATCTAGTAACTGTTATTGCTCTTGCTGGAATTGATGGCAGTTTCCTTCTTAACCTTTTGTTTGACGTAGTGTGGACATGAACATCTTTATTGTCATTATTTTCTCTTCATATAACATGTGATATCTATTTTAGTTGTTATTTCTGCTGGAAGTCATCAAGTGATGTAGTTTCTGTTATTTGGGGGAATTTTTTGTTTGTGATTCTGTATCACCAGTTCAGTCAGTCATTTAAGTGCCATATATGATAGATGGTAGGGGCACCTCGGCGTGGTGTAATGGTTAGCAAGCTTGTCTTGCTAGATCAGTTACAACTGAAAAGTGAGTTCGATCCTCACTAGATGCCCCATATTTTCAATCTTGTGCCACATCTAAGCTATGCTTGGAAAATAACTATATGATAGATGGTTGAACAATCATGTATCTTTCAGTATATGACTGACGAGGTGATGTTTTCCAGCAGTAGTTTGCCATTTCTTTCTGCAGTAGACTGGTCGCCAACCAAAGCTAAAGAACCCAGTCTATCCTGCTATTCAACTCATAGTTGAAGCGAGAAGAGATAGATTCATACCTTTCTCAAGGGTATTTGTGTGTAAGTGAATCTAACAAACTCAATTGGAATTCAAACTTGACTCTTCAAGTTCTCACTCCAAGCTGATACACAAAGTTCAAAGAAATATGGTCATCATGAAGACTGACAGTCTTTATTCATTGGAAACTATTTTTAACCATTGATCTGAGAAAGTGACAGCTTAGATATTTCTGTATATGTCTGGCATATGTATCTGTATATGCATGACATCCATATGAAAGTCTCGATCGACTTCAGTGTTTTTAATAACAAAAAGTCTTTTGAGAAAGCTTACCTCAAGGCTTTTCATAGATGTATAGAAAAACTGAATTTTGTGAAGAAAAACATTATTCAGTTTATTTTCTGCATGTATTTTATGCCTAATAGATTGGACGACATTTTTTTTTTTTTTTTAGATATGTTTTTACTCCCACCCTACTGTGAGTATATTAAAACCACACTGATTAATAGTATCATATTTTTCACTGTTTAAATGATTTATGAACCCCTCTTTTGTTAAGATTATTATGCCTCCATTAATTGCATATTAGACAAAAGTATACCCCCACCCCATTTACATCCCCCTTTGTACTAGCACCCGAGTAAATGTAATTCTGTTTAGTTAGCCTAGGTTGATAAGATATTTCAGATTTATTTACATCCATACTAATATCCTCATCTTTGTTGTTATTATGATGACCTTCGGTTGATCCAGGTAATCTTAAAAAGTTTCAAAATAAACCTTATATTTCATCTTTAAGGGTAGATTGCTCCCATTTCATTGTCCATATGGATATCTCATCTTGTTCTCATTTTAGTACTATTCAGTTATTGCTTACCCTGTTTCCATGGAATCTAAATCTGTATTAGCTGGCCCAATGAGTGAACCCAAAATTACTCTAACCAAATATTCAACTCAAGGCTTTAATCCACTATCCCATAAGACAATCCTGAATTGAGAACTTGAAGCTTAATCTTCTTTCTTTACTGCTGCTGAACTTTATCTGGCCTGCTGCTCCTTTTGTCTATTTAGAGATTCTTGATAAAATCCAAAGAAGAATCAGCAATATTATTGGTCCTGATCTGGCATCTTAGCTTCAGTCATATCCTCACCACTGTAGAGTTGTTTTTCTGTGCCTTTTCTATAAACACTTTCAGATAAGCTCTTTGCTATGGTACCTAGAATTTATGAATTTAAGCACAGTCCTAGATTGGTAACAAGGTCTCAAAAATTTACAGTTTAACTGGCTAGATGTAACCATAAGTTCTATACTAAAATTTTTTTTCTTGCACTTGTTTGTGGAATGCTCTTCTGACTTTCTAGTCAAGTTTGATCTTAAAAAATTTAAATGCAATGTCAATCATTATTTACTGTCTTCCTGATTACTCTTCTATTGTTCTCACTCCTCACTAATGGTTTTGTTTTCTAATGCTTTCACACCCAGTTACCGCTTGTGTCTTAGCGACTTTACTGTTATGCATGGAGTGAATTTGATTTTTTTTTAAAAGTATCTTTCACAACATTTTATACCACGTACAATTTTTCAACTGCAATATATCATTTACTTAGGAAATGTTCAGAAGTCAGGAAAATGTGTTCTACATGAAATTTTTGAAACAAATATTAGGTAGTATTAAAAAAAATTGTTTTTATTTTCCATGGAAGGGGTTATATGCATATCACTCAAGTGAGACTCATTTCTAAGTGGAAAACTCCAGATGAATTGAGGATAGAGTTTAAAGAGAATTTATCTTCAGATTGATTGACGAGAGGAGAAATAGTCAACTTGCTCTTATTTATCTGTCTATATCTCTGAGTTGAAGTATTATGATGACTTACATTATTTACATTTTTTGGGCTGTTATCCTCATCTTCATATTCACAATGTTTTGGTCATTGATATGCTCCAGCCTTCTTCAAATGATTGGAATTTTGAACAGAACCTTTTATTTCATCCATCAGGGTAGATTGTTCTAATTCCACGTGCCATGCCTCTTCCAGATGCCTCAGTTCTTTCCCTTTAACTTAACTCTCCAACTTTTAGGTCTACCACTGCTGTAGCCTAGTATTGAACTCACAACACTTTGGGTCTAGTCACTGGACCTAACCAATGCCTTTATCCACTGGGCCATGTGTCGTTGAGGAAACATTGTGAAATGTTGTGAATATGGCAATGAAGATGAGGATAACAGTCTGAATAATATAAATAATGTAAATACTCTTTTTTAATACACTATTACACTGCTGCCAGTAGTAATGAGAGCCAAAGTTGTTTGATGGTGCCTCATTTTATCAACAAACAAACACTTAGCTCCTTTGAGGATGCATTATATTTATTACATGCAGCCACAAATAGGTATCTGTTGGGGTTAGAACTGTAATGTTGGTATAGTTGGAAAAAATTCCTGTGGCTGAACAGGTCGATGTGAACCATGGAAAAGATTGAGGTTTTTCCTGGTATTTCCAAGAAGGAACATAAGTAACTATACCAGCTTTGACCCAAGAAGACACCTTGCACAGTTCTAAACAGGAAGGTTAAGAATATTAATCCAAGGGGCATCTAGAAGAAAGTCACAAAATGAATCCCAATCAGCATGCTGATAATGAAAGGAGGTCTTGTGAATAGAAGGTTCTTATCTAATAGATAATTGGAATGATATATCAGTAGATACTACAACATGATTAGAGATGCCAAGAGGACAGTGTTGCAAAGCTCAACAAGAGCTAGGCAAGGAGCAAATCAAGTAAGGAAGCATGTTGATCAGATTTATTAGGGAAATGATTTTCCTAGAAGGTAGTTGTTCTTCTATCTTTTTCTCTCTGATAGTCAAGATGGTCTGTTTTATTTCTTACTAAGAGTAGAGTAGTGAATATAAGGATAGTGTAATGGTTATAGTCTAGTACTATCTGTTGTGCCCACTTTGTACTAATACCCATGGAAAAGTCATGGATCAATTTCTTCTCTCACCAGAAAGTGTTAGCAAGATAGATTGAACTCTCTAAACTTAGGTAGCAGACTCTCTAAGAGAAGAAAAACTCTGAAATCCAAACTATGGCAAAGACAGTGAAGAACATTGCACTAACTTTCCCAAGAATGCATGGCAATTCACAGATAATAAAGAAATAGAATATGTGGAGTAAGAACATGGCATGGAAAAAAATAGATGTAACATTGGCTGCATTTTTCATATTCTGTGTTATGAAGTTGATTTATTTTTTCTATTGTATCATCACTTTGAAGGATGTGTGGGTAGTGTAATGGTTATCAGAGTAGAAAGTGGAATCAGGTACTAATTCAAGCTGTTGCATTCAATTTGTACTAATGCCTTTGGGAAAAGTATGAATTTATTTCTTCTTCCATCAAATATGAGTTAACTAGCAGGTAAACAGAGGTCTATAGGCTTGGATGGCATCCAGTTTAGGAAAATGAAAACTCTGAATTCTAAACTAAGGGTTAACTACTCCACTATATTTCCTAAGAGGATATCACTATTCACAGATAATAAAAAGAAAATCAATCCATGGAGAGCCATGATTGCGTACATGCTGAAAAAATGTAGCACTTATAAAAATAAAACATCATAAAATTAGTTCTTAATTTATTAAGTGAAGCATTTTCACTATAAAAAAAAACAAAAATAAGATAGTAAAACTAGTAGGGAAATAAAAAATTATTTAGTCTTATTCTTGCTTTTATCATAACTATTCTTCCAACCATTCTGAAACCAAGTATTTTCACTATACAAATCATGAATGATGTAGAGTAAGACTAATAATAAAATATTTTATGACTAGTTTCATTCCATCGTATTCTTGTTTTCTCTCGGTACTCTTCTATGCATCTAGAATCCAAACACTCAAAGCAATTGTGCTGTATCATTTTTAGTAATCGTTACAGATTCTTTGGAGCTAAAAGTATTAGCTTTGCTATTGCCCAACTTATACGAACATCAATATTACAAAAGCCAGAGATTTTGTCCGCCCTTTTCCTGCTTCTTTTTTCCATGTTGGTTTGTTTTGTCAGGCAACTGTTCTTACAATGGCGACAATAGTAAGGCCTCCATAGATTCAGTTTCTTCTGAAGTGGCTATTTATCAACATTAGTAATGTCCACTTGACATTACAGTCCCTAAAACTTTATCCCCAGTGATACACAAATAATGTTGATGATGATACTGATAATTAATACAATCGTAAGAAGTACTTTTTTTTATTGGCTTATATCATAAGCATGGGATTATTTTGTTTCTTTTGTAAGCTGAATTGATGGCTCGGGGTTATTTGTTTGACTAAGGGAAAAGAAGAGCTCTTGTGGGTACAAGCATAGAAAGAAAATGTCATCCATGTATCTGAGCTAATCTGATGGCTCAAGCTGTCATTTTTCAAAGATAGACAAGGCAAATGATACTCTATGGATGTATATGGTGTTTTATGGTGCTTATTACAATGATGTGCATTCTGGACATTTTTCCCTTTGGAGCATTTTTATTTTGTATTGAAATTGATTTATTTCAAGTCCTACTGTCATTAAGAGAGAATTATAAAGGGATTATATAAGTGAAAGATAATGTTGCCGAATTTTTGTCAGCATTTAAAAACCGATGGCTATGCTCTTTTATGAGTAGTCATTTGCACTTCATAAATCTTTGAAAATAAAACATTTTCAGTGGGAGACTGTCTGAAATTAAACTATAAAAGCATTAAAGAGAATTATACATTAATCATCCAAGTGCAAACTGCCCAGCACAAATTTTTAAATTTTCTGACATAGTTATTTTGAGTTCAATCCCTGGCCCAGGCAGTGTATATTTCAATTCAGTGGAAACTGAGCAGTACTAAATAAGAATTAGACAAGATATCATTAGACATTGGTAACAGAACAAAACTTGTAGGTTACCTGGATTGGCATACACCTGATGAAGGCTTAACTACACAACAGCCCAAACATTGTAATGACAACAAAAAAGATGGAGACAATAGTCTGCATATAAATAATCTAGATAATAACTCCTCATCCCATAAATTCAAATAGACAAAGTTCCCATTCAAAGATTTACCTTATTTTCTGATATATAAAACATCCTCTTTTTATTTACCAATAAATAAACATTCAGAAGGTTGAGGAGACATACAATATATCTCTTGGGGTTTGTCTTCTTCCTGAAAATATGTATGCAACATATACCAAGGAATCTATCTATATAATACTAAAATCTGTGATTGCATGCATGCTTGTGTGGCATGTCTGATACATAATGATTTAAGTTAATCTGATTTAAGTGAATAAGATTTAAAAATATGAATGTTTATGCAGTCAGTACTTTTATTTTAACTTTCTTCAAACAAGCAATTTTATTAATCAAAATATTTTTAAGTTAAAGACAGACACAAAGAGATCCCGCTTTGCCATTTCATCCAGTTGTTTGTAGAGTAATTATTTATATTTCAGCTTTCTTTAAACAAACAATATTTTAAATATTTTAAAAAATATTTTCAAGAGAATATGATTTAAAAATATTTTTTGGCATATTAAAAAAATATTTTTAAGTTAATCTGATTTAAAAAATATTTTAAGTGAATAAGATTTAAAAATATTGTTTGTTGTTTATACAGTAATATAACAATTTCTTTTGTCATTTTGTACAAGCGTTCACATATGCCACAAATAAATGCTGTTACTGGAGTGGCAAGAACATTTAAAATTTCCGCTAATTCTAGATTGGCAGAAATCATCTTTGAAATAATAGAGAACCGTCTCTGTTATAAATCAAAGATCTTTTGTCTTTTTTTCAATGTCTACAGTTTTATCTTTCTTCTATTTCTTTCTTTATTGTATTTTGTTAAAATAAAACTCTGTAAAAACTACTACATTAGGTAAAAATTTAGGGGAGACAAGGCTTCTACCCCTGCCTGCAATGGTCCTGCTTGAACACTTCTAATGGCAAAAGCAAAAATGGGTTGCACATGAAACTAGAAAAAAAAAAATAATGACACAGCCAAGGTACTCAAAAAGTTTGAAAGGAAACAAGCATCCCTATTAGAAAGACCTATGATGATTTGTAGGCATAAACATTTCCTTCCAAAAATACAGATGATATATGGGAGGTAAATTGTTTTTGGGTATGTAGAAATCATTTGAAATGGACTATACCCCAAAATATTACAAAATAATCCAGAAGTTGTTCATTCATTCTATCCATCTCTCTCTCTCTAAAATGTAGACAAATTTAAATTTTAAATGCAATGTCAATCATTATATTCTGTTCTCTTGGTTCCTGTTCTTTTGTGGTTCTTAATCCTAAATAGCGTTTTTCTTTTCCTCATATAACAGTCAGTAGCCCTTGTGTCTTAGTGACTATATTGCCTTGATTGGTGTGAAATGATTAAAAAAAGAAAACAAAAACAAAAAAACAATAACACTGTTTGCTCAATGAATACTGAATGATTCTTGCATCAAATTTGATAATTTCACCATTGCGGTTAATGGGTTAAACAACAGTAAAGGTTTTATATTCTTACTGAAGGCCATGCATTTAGAAATTTGAGTATAGGAAGTAAAAAAAGAAAGATCTAACCTTATCAAATTTGATTTAATAGTAAAGAAATTTGTTTAGCACACAGATCATCTATAACATTTGTTTGAAACAATACCAGTAATCTCAGTGAAATATATGTCCATATATTCTGAATGATATAAAAGAAAATTGTCATTGTAATGAAGCAACAAAAATGAGAATTATTCTTCAGTAAGCATTAATATCTAACAATGATTCATCATTTCAAGAACAACTAATTGCAAAAGATGTCAGTTTTATTATGTTTCGTAGCTGAAAGGCAATCATCTTAGAATATTTCCAAGGAACGACACATGGAAGCTGAAACATTTACAATAAATCTCTGAGAAATCTGAACATGGAATGAAGAATTGTGCTTATGCCAAGAGGAATGAACATTAATTTGTGAGGAATGAGTTCACATTTGCTTGCTTTTAAATAATGTAATTTAATGGGCCACAAGGGAGATAACCCTCTTTTAACCTAATGGAGAAGATTATTAATTTAATGTTGATGTTTGTATTGGAAGATTCATTGAGGCTAATGTCAATAGAATATCATGGATTATATTGCGATAAGATCAGTGGTGAAGACATAAAGGTATTTTTGTATCACTTATTTAACTCTGTGATTTCTTTTTTCCTAAATATGTTAAGAGATCTTTTTTATTTGAATTTTAATCTAAGCTGTTATCATTAATTTTTTGTTGTATTTATTTTCATCTTTTGTTGCTTTTTATATCAGTTCTTATATTTTTATTCAATGATAATTAAGTAAGTATAATGGATGATGTACAATAGTAGTGTAGCTAGATTCAGGGTGTGGGTGTCAGTTTGCCCCAGGCAGCACTTTCATGGAGGTGGGACTTTTCAGGTCTACTGCATAACACTGTATAGGGTGTATTGAAATAAAAGTGGTTTTAATGTTGAGACACTACTCACAGGTTAAGGTGATTTAAACTATGGCTTATGAATTTAAACAATTGTTATCTTTGCTGAACAATAAACATTATCCTTTTTGACAACACAAAACCTGTGAACAGACCCAGAGTTTGTTCTTTTAATCCAACAGCACCGTTGTGTTGGAGACATATCTTGGTTGTTATCATATAAATTTCAGTTATTTTCCTTGACAGAAGTTCATTTGAGGTTATGTTTTGATCTATTTTTCATCTTTTTAGCCTGTTATATATATAGTCACTGTGCCTTTGGGGAGGGGAGACAAAATCAAGGGCTACACCAGGCAAGACACACTCTCACTACACCACTGATACACAATGAATAAAGTTCAAGTAAGAGTTGAACTTATGTCTCTTGCTGGATCACTGGTTATTGGCTTACAGCAACATCATTTTTAAACACCAGTTTGATTACCAAAGTTAAGCAATATCAAACCTGGTTAGTAACTAGATGCTTGGAAATACCAGGTGTTGTAAGTTTGTGTATGTGGGTGGTGCAATGGATAATTTTTCAGAATTGTTAATTGGGTTTTTTATATTCACTTACATGCAAATACCTTTGGGAAAGGTATGAATATACCTCTTCTCCCCACTATGGGTTAATTAGTAAGAAATTTATCACTAAACCATTATTATTTCCATAAATAAAAAACTCTAATGATCTAAAAATATTTTCTGGCTTTAAATAACCTGTAAACACTCGATAAGCCATAAAAACAATTAAATCAATTGATCAATACTGATTAATCTTGGGTCTTGAATAAAAGCAAGAGTTTAGAATTGTTTTTCAAAATCTCATAAAGTGAGGGTGGAACAAATGGGGAAGTTAGACAAAAACTGAGGATTAGTCGAGAATTTAGTTTAATTGAATGAAGGAATAGTATGAAAACATGCAGCAAATTATTTCATGGTAGTCGCATTAGATATTTCAAAGGCTGTTGCATAGAGGGTTACTATGCAAGCTCTGCAACTACTGGGTTTTCCCAATTATAAAGTCCTTCCAAATGGCTAAGTCCCTGAGGGTAGTTGTTAACAGCCAGTACTCTGGCAAAAGCAATCAATGCAGGTGTCTGCCAAGGTTTGCTTCTTAGTCCAACCTTCTTTCTACTTTACATAAATGATTTGCTTATGAGTAAGCTCAACCAAGACCTTAAATGCAACTCAAGCATATGATCCAATGCTAAAGATACTGGAAAAAATGGTCATTTCCCTATACTACTCCAGTAAGTACCTGATGCCTCCTGCTATACTCTACCATTACAAAAGCCAGATCAGGCTGAAAATTGATTACTGCTGCGAACTCTTCACTTTCCAGTGTTTGATAGTGTCCAAAAGCATCTCCACATCATTGTAGCTTATGAATTATTTTCCACCCACAGATGAAACATTGCAATCTTATTGTTGCTCTATCACTGTTTCCATGGAAAGTATACAGACAAACTCCATTCCTTAATTCCATCAGTTCCCCAACCTTCATGGTTAAGACCTGCCATACCATGCACATTCTAACAAACTACCATTATTCCTTTCATATACTACTTGTGAGATGTAAATTCCACTCAAGCAGTTACTTCTCATAGATCACTGCTTTGTGTAATCAGTTCCAAACAGGTTGCTTTCCAGATCATCACAGTCTTGACCTTCAAGTCTAGAGTTAACCGGTATCTTCCTCACATATCTGCATAAACTATACCACTTACTCTCTAACGCACTACTTTGAGTGGCTCTTGACTCTTGTACAGAGTGAACTTTATTTTTTTTAAATGTCAAACAATTTGCTTCTGTATTAAATTTGTTACCACAAATATAAACCTTACAAAGCATTCTTCTAATGTCCTCTATTTATTTTTATTCTTTTCTTCACAGATCATCTCTCATTCTTTTTAAATTGGTGTGTAAAGAAAAAATTGCTTTATAAAGATATTATTTTTTAATCATTTAACCCCAAGTGAGGTGATAATGCCACTAGGATACAGAGGGTTACGAGGAGTGAAGTAGAATGAGAAGATATTAGTGAGAAGAAGTGAGGAAAGGACAATAAAAGAACAAGATTCAGGAAGACAAAAGATGGTGATTGACATTGCATTTAAATTTTTGAAGACTGGAAGTGTTAGGGAAGCAAGAAATTGGAAGGGAGTTCCACGAGTGAGAAGTGCGAGAAAAGAAACTCTTAGAATAAACTGTTTCACCTCGTTAGTTCAAAAGTAAAATAATGAGACTTAGTTATCAATCTAGTAGCATGCTTAAATTGGAGTCAAGGCACTAAGGAAAAAAGCACAGAACAGTTGCCTAGAAAATATTTATTTACATTATTTATATTGTTCAGACTGTTGTCCTCATCTTTATTGTCATATTCCCAATGGTTCATCCATTGTACCTCTATTATTTTTTATAACCCTGGAATTTTGAACTGAATTCTCAAGGATATATTCAATGGGGGGTAAAAATTAATTGGATCCAGTGATTGTAACAAATAGTTGGATCAGTTCAATACCTGGCTTCCAATAGTATCTCCAAAACTTGGAAATTTACATTCACCTAACTGAGACATTCAGAGAAGGCATGGTGCTAGAACCTGAACAATGGATGAAATAAAGGGTTCAGTTCAAAATTTCAATCACTTGAAGAAGGCTGGAGCATACAATGGCTGAAACATTGTGAATATGGCAATAATGTTGAAGACAACAATCTGAACAATGTAAATAACTACAACACCTCATCCAAGAAAATATTTGTAGAAAAGACAAAGGGAAACCATGTCATGTTGGTGAGAAACTGACTGAAGTCAAGATGTCAGATCAGAATCTATTACAGGCCCTTCTTTGAATTTTGTCAAGAATCTTAAGATACACAGTAGAAGCACCAGACCAGTTATAGCAGCAATATTCAATGCATGGTCAAATGGTAGATTTATAAATGTACAAGATGGATATCTCTGTTTAACTGTATTAGGAACATGACCTTTCCATTTAGCATTTACAAGGTAGTTGATTGATGAGGCCCTTACCTGAGCTACATGAAATAAAGATAATGCACATATGGTGATAATGTCCAAACATTATTCCTTTAGAGTTCTTAAAATTCAATGAAAGACTAAATGCACATTTATATGTCCAGCAGCTGTAACATGTCTATAAAAGTTTGGTCACAAAGCTCATTATCCTCATTATTAGCAAAAATGTTGTTCTCCTCCAACCATGACAATACAAGGCTGTATGCAGCAAAAACAACAAAAGAAAATATTTTGATCTGTTCTACCTGCCATGTTTTATTGGATACTTAGAAAACGACAATTTTTTATGATTGCTTCTCTTTGGGAAACTTAATTTTTTTAAACATCCAACTTGCTACTTGAATCACAACAGCAACACTTATTATTGTTGAGAGCTGTGGACACCATAATCCCCAGTAGTAACTGCAGGAATTGAATGAGTGTGTGACTTAGAACATTTACTGAGAATTAATAACACAAAAATGGATAAAGTAATAAATTGAGCAAGTATGCAAGAATAGACAGGTTCATAAGACAAGGATTATCTCCTCATCAGATAAATAAATTTCTATATAACGAACCTATACTGACAAAACTAGAAATCCTACCAGGATATATTACTGGTGGACACATTCTTAACAACATAAGATACACAGGCAATACTGTATCAATGGCAAATACAGAAAGACAACTGCAAGAACTTGCTAGACAAGGTAGCAAATGAAAGTGAGAAGAAAGGACTAACCATCAATTGTAAGAAGGCAGAATTTAATATGGTCAGTAAGAGAAGCATCTGAAGATGAAAGCTACAAGACTGGTGATGAATGTGATGGACAGTCCCAAAATGTTTTGACTGAATCTGAATTTTTTTTATGGAATTCTATTTTTTTGACCACTGAAAAATGTTTACCTTAACTTCACAATTAGTAAGTAAAGAAAACAATTTACTTAATTTCTTAGAAATTGGTAAAATCATTTTTATTGCTTAAGTACATATATTAGACTGTACAGGTAAAAAGAAAAAAAAAACATCATATCCTCCACCAATATACATGAATCTTATTTCTTAAAAGATCAATAAAGCAATGACTTGTGGGAATTTCTTGTCAGTCTGTTATTTGTTCACTTGCAGACATTTTTAAATTGACCAAAAGGACACAGTTCTATACAGAACGAGGAAAATTGCATAGTATTGAGTCTTTCACCTTTGTTAGTTTATTGCAAGAAAATCACACATGGTAATTGATGGCCTGGGGAGAAAGAGTGTACAAAAGAGAATTTCTTTCTTTTATAGTGACAATCTAAACACATCCTGTGACTCGATTATTCTTTGGCACCAGGATGAAAAAAATGGTAAAAAAAATTACAAGCTGATCATAAATATTCAAGCATTTTGCATCTACTTGACAAAAACATTTCTATCATTACATTCAATGTTTCACCATATTCCTTTGCTTTTTATTATGTGCAATGTCATTTCATGACATGGATGATTATGGCTCTTCTCAACTTCCTGTCCTTTGTAGCTATAAGCAATGTTTATATCCTTACTATACCTCCAAGTCTCTGTTCCGTTATCCATTTTCACAAGCTTGTAAGGTTAGGTTTTTCTCTTTATTTCTGTTGCTTTCATGCTGTCCTGTGAGTGTCAAATTTTCCAAGCCCTCTTTCCTCATTATATGTCCTCAAAATGTCAACTCTTTCTGATTCTTATTAAAACAACACTTCATTTCCATTTTCCTTAAAACTTTCTTTCTTGTTCATATGTTCCATCTATTGTATTCTCAGCATCCCTCTGTAGAATCACATCTGTCACCTCATATTTCTTCTTTGTCTTTGAGGAAATTTTCCAGCATTCACTGTCATATAGAAGGATTTATATTACTTCATAGCTCAGCACTCTTTTATTTGGTTCTAATGAAATTTTCCTGATTCTTAATGCTTTGTTTAGCTTTTGAAAAGGATCTTTCTCTATTTCAATGTGCCTCAGATTTCTGTGTCATATTTTCCATTGTTTTCACTTTCCTGTCATTGCAATTTTTGTAATTACTTTATTTTAACGTCTCCAATTTGTAGATCACACATTGTCCTGGCCAAGTTGCTGACAATGATAAGGAAATAATGGTTGAATGAATGATTGTAATAACAGTGTTGTAAATAATGTTTGCAGTCATGATGTAACAAAGACAGTAATAATGTCTACTGATAATCCTACTTATAATGTAAACAATAACAATTATGATGATCAAGGTAATAAAAATAGTGTTAATGACAACATTTGTACTACTGATAACAATCTTTGATATAACCAGTTATACATGAATAATTCCAGTGTCATGACTATAAAATATTTAAAGAGGATGTTGCGTATTGTGATTACTTTCAGATATATTTTTTATTGTTTAATGCCAACATAGGACCAAAATTTCCGACTCAAGTTAGAATTCAAAATTGAATTATTGTTGTATCTAGATAAGAGTTGACCTTAGACTTGAAGAGATTGTTGTGATTGAGGCAATGTTCTCTCCACATTCTGTTCATTGTTTGGATCACCATTCATTTTTAGTAACATCCAGGTGCCTCCATTTGAAGTGTCTTCTGCCTAATGCAAAGGATGCAGCTTTGTATTCTCCATCCCATTCGAATAGGCCTGAAAAATGGGTCTTTGAATTCAAGTTCATAACAACCCTAAGAATATCAATGCCTATCCTTAAATCAATCAAATACAAAAATTTTATGCTGTCTTTGCAAAACCATTTGAAGACAAATATCATTCAAGATAACATTAAAAAAATGTCACTTCTACAAATTTCACTTATTTTTCCTTTGTAACATAATAATTCATATTTTTTAATTTTGTGGCATAATAATTTATTTTGTATATAATTGTAATCAAATAAATACGTTTTTGCACACACATTTATTATATATGCAATATATATAACATAGTGTAAATTAGTGTGACAAGGTAAATTACCAATCTAATTGTAGAAAAAAATTTGAGTTGTTAATGTTTACACTGTTAGAAATAATATTCAATTAATGAATCAAATGAATGAACATTTAATGAAAGCCCCTGTGTGTGTGTGTGATATATATATATATAAGTTATATATATTTATATATAATAAACAAAGAAATAAAATCATTTGTTTTATTTAGAAGTTCACTAATATCCAATCTGAATGGCTAATTAAAATGCCTTTTACTATTTTTTATATATATATATATATAGTATAATAAAAAAAAAAATTTCTGTTTTTTTACATATTTCCAATGTGCCATTGTCAGGTGTAGAAAATATTTATTTTAAACCAATTTATTTATCTTATGTTTATATACCTTTCTTATTATTAATACAATAATTAAATTTTATGAGAATGCAGTTAACCAACTTTAAAAAATAAAAATTTATAAATCTATAAATTATATTAAAAATGATATCCTTTGTTGATAAAGGATGAATTGTAAAAACTGAATTATACAAAATGAAAATAACACAGACATCTCATTTTAACAGATATATTTACCAGAAAATGTACTCAAAAATATCTTGAAATAAAAAATTTTTTCAATTAATATTAATATTGTCTTTTATTGCTTCCAGAATCTCCTAAAATTTTAGTCATCTCCTTGTTTAAGATGATGAATATATATATAGTAAATTTATTGACAACCAAACGACTTATTGATGTTTGTGGAAATGCTTCTTTAAATTTAAAACATAAATTATTCTGTTTCCTGATCTATTTATAAGTTATATAGAGTCACAATTCTCTTTTTCTGAATGGTATATATTTTTATATGCTATGGTTTTGAAATCAAAATGGATATATATATATTAATAATTATAAATATATAAAATGAATTGACAATTTAAGATATTTTTTATTTTTGTGTTCTTTTAAAGATATAAATATAAATAAATATAAATAAAAAGAGAATAATAAAAGTAAAATAAATTTACCTAAATTCAATAATGTAAATAAATAAACTAACCAATCCCGTCTAGTTACTTTAGAAAAAAATGTAAATATAATAATCATATATTGATATAAGCACAAATATAAAAATATAAATATAAAATAATAGTTAGAACAAAACTACAACAACCAACCCCCCAAACATTGAATAAATAGCTTTAATTAAATTCTCAAAACAAAAAAACTATTAAATAAGTGATATAAACAAATTTTTATACTACGTTAATAAAAAATACCGATTAAAAAATAAATAAATAAATAAATAAAATAAGAAACAAAAAAATAAAAATAAATAAAAACAAGCAAAATAATTTAACTCAAATAAATAAATAAACGACTTCCGGTAAAATAACCGCCATAATAGACTACCCACAATGCACCACTGACCCGTATATATATAAATAGTCGAGAAAAATAACAGCACATGTGGCCTGACGATTGCATATAGCATGAAACAGACTGTCGCCTCTAAGTGTTGACTTCTAT
This sequence comes from Acanthosepion pharaonis, assembly GCA_903632075.3. NCBI lineage: Eukaryota > Metazoa > Mollusca > Cephalopoda > Sepiida > Sepiidae > Acanthosepion > Acanthosepion pharaonis. The sequence continues at coordinate 3,088 of CAHIKZ030002915.1, read as the reverse complement.
ATTCACTTTTATATTTACACACATCTATCTCTGATATTTTGTTTTTATCCATAAATATAGCTATCCAAGACTGTCTTTCTTCACATATATATATATATATATATATATTTATATATATATATTATTAGTTAATCATTTTTAAAAAAGTTTGCATTTGCTTTGCTAAACTAATCTTTGTTGCAGTGACCTTGCTTATGCTGTGGCTTTCTTTTTAAGCTTAAAAATAGTTACCAGTCCCTTTATGAGAGATTACACAATCAGTGGATGGACAATGTCAGCACTCTCAACTTCTCAGTCATGATGACTTGGGACTTCATGCTAGCACAACCATTAACAACTTCCAAACAATTAAGTCTATCCAGTTTCCCCTCAAATCATCAATCCTCTGTATTTCCTGCACATAATGCATGCTGGGATCATCTTTCAGATTGATATTATTAATCAGTCACCTCTTTGTCAAATTAATGGATTTGAACCTAGGTCTCACAGTCAATATACTAATTCTCCTACCATTCATCTATAAACCCATTTTATATATATTTATCATTTTAATTATTTAAACATATATATTTACATCCTGATAATAGATCTATGAAGTATATTTATCTCAAAGACAAGAGTCCATCAAACCCAAAATGCTAGCTCTTGCCAGGCTGGAACTATGAATCCTCCCTTCTGAATTCAAAGTTCAAAATTGTCCTTGTGGCCTTAGAGGTGATGAATTATTTTTCACCCTACAACACCTATTATTATTTCCATGAAAAATGTTTAGATGAGCTTTGTTCTTTTTGTTCCTCATTCTGCCCCCTTTATAGCTCCTCCCATCATAGGCATTGAATCATCATCATTCCTATTTGCCTCCAAAGAAAATTCCATTCGAACAACTTCTTCCCCCAAATCACTACCTTGTGGATTTCAACTTAACACTCCACTTTTTTTACTTGGGCTAGGTGGTGGTTTTTGTGGCCTGATTTGATCATATGCATGTGTCAAATGCCCTAATACTTATACACTATTTACACAGTGGACAAAGGCTTTAGTTAGATTCAGTGACAAGGCCCAAAGAGTGTGAGTTTAATACCTGGTTAAGGAAGTGGAGAACTTAGAGAGGTGAATTAACAGGAGATAACTGATAGCTGACGTCCATTAAACATGGCACGTGGAGCTACAACAGTTTACTCTAGTGAGCAAAATAAAGGGTTCAGTTCAACATTCGAACCACTTGAAGAAGGCTAGAGTGTACAACGGTCGAAACATAATAAATATGGCAACAAAGATGAGGACAATAGTCCGAATAATAAATAGTGTACATAATACCTCATTTCAGAAATATAGACAGACCCTAATACTTATATACACCAAAAACACTCAATCACACTTCCAATCCAAAGTCATACTTACCATCACATAACCTCACAAATAAAGAAACATATACTCAAACATATAAGTAAAAAGTATTAGAAGGCAGTGGAAAGGTTCAATCAGTTTGTGAGTTAAAATTTAAATTTGACCATTAGACTCTGATGTTTCACCTAAATGGGGTGGAGAAAAAGAAGACCTACATTAATATGAGTATACCATTCCTGTATCCTTGGGATGTTTCAGTGAGGGTGAGGAGCAAGAATAATGAAACTAAATCAAACTTCCATGGCATCAAAAATAAAAGACCCCATCTAGGATCAAGCTCACACAATGAAATAGATTTTAATGGAACTTATGAATTTATTGTACTTAAATCAATAGAAGAAATTCCCATTAATTTGTCCCCATTTCTAATGGACAAAATTATATCCTCCTCTGTTAAAAAAAAATTAGCAACAAAATAAGGCATATGCCAAAAAATCATTAAAATAGAGAACTTTTGATAAATTAGTAATCAAAGCCTACCAGTCATTAGATTCATTCAAAGGGGTAATCAGAAACTTTGACATTGATCTATACTCCCAAGAAGAAAAGAAGTAAACTTGAAGTAAACTTGAAGAAACAGATACCAAAAGAATAACAATTAAAAAAAAAAATTAAAATATTTATACTAATACATATATACTTACATTTAATACATCTAAACTGCCATCTGAAATTAAAATTGGATACTCTATTGCTAATATAGAAACATACATCTCTGGATCACTCAGATGCTTCAACTGCCAAAGATGTGGCCACCACTAAAACAGATGGTCCGAAACCCCAGTCTTTAGATGTGGAGAGAATGGAACATTCCATATTAACAGGCTAAAAAATCCCAAAGTGAACAAGATGCAAACAATGATTTGCTTATTCAAAGGAGTGTGAAATTTGGAACAAGAGAAAATGAAATAATAAGAATAAAATATACCAAAAACATCAATTTTCCAGAAGCAAGAGAAATAGTGAAACACACCTTCTCTACACCTTCATACGTTAAAATTAAAAAAAAAAAAAATGCTGCTTAAAAATCACCAACCAAGAATTTAAAAAATGTGAATTGAGATCTAATGAGATTAATAAATGAACTTGGAACTGAAATCTATATCAGTCAAACCAGAATCAAACTCCCTATCAGCCAAATCAGAATCAAACTCCATACCAGCAAAAATTAATCAAATGCCTCCCAAAGAACTAAATCCAACTAAGAAAAAAGTTCATTAATACCAAATAAAACCAAAATATCAGGAACTCAAATGCAATATTAATTTGAGAACTGCAATTGGGGAAACCTGAAAACCCTAAAACTTCTGAATCCCAACTAAGTAAAGACATCAAAAAAGAAAAAAGAAAAAAAATCTAAAGACATACAAAATGCCAAATGAAACTGTTTAGAGAAACTAGAGGAAAACTCAAAAAATCAAAATGATAAACCTAGTGGTAAATCAAATGGAACAATGGAATTTGATAATTATAAAAGCAAATCTAGGATAGAAACAGAGAATTGTTCTCCATCTGTAAAGCCAAAACAGCATGGCTTGTAGAAAAAAACATTTTACAATGGAACTGTTAGGGAATTAAAGCAAATTTTGAAGAAATCAAAAAACTGATGACAGGCTATAATCCAAATATAGTCTGTTTACAAGAAACAATGCAAAAATAATCTGACAACTTATACTTGAAA
>CAHIKZ030002914.1:137500-165466 GCA_903632075.3 Acanthosepion pharaonis | reverse complement strand
AATTGATTTCGTACAAAAACAATTGTGTTTTTCCAATTTTGGCGCTGTCAGAACCACTGCAATCGGTTGAAAAATGTAGGAAATCCGATGCAATATATAAACGTACAGACACACACACACACACACACACACACACACACACACACACACACACACACAACCTGGTTTTATAATAAGTATGATACTAGAATTTATGCAACAGTATTTGGTATTTTTGAAGTTATCGTTAACATTTTTGTTGAGATTTACAAACTCTAAGTTTCGTTCACTTTGGCATACCAATCGATGAAATTTGAATAAGAGGATTTGTTTGGAAAAATATTTTGACGAATACCCTACTTCACGGTTTAATAATTTTTTTAATTTAATTTAATTTTATAGGACTTCATGGTAAACAATATTTTTTAAGAAAATTTCTTTTTTTCATTTTTGATAGTGAAGAATAAATTCCTCGGATTTCTTACTCTTGTGCATGTAACATACATTTCATATTTACCAAAATTGCACAAAAATATCTTGAAATATTCAAGATGAAATTTATTCAATAAAATCGACATTGGAAGTATTTTCATGGCAATTGTTCTGATGAGCTCTTCGAATTGGCACCTAGATTTTATGAATTTAAGCACAATACTAGACTGGCGTGAAGATCTCACCAATTTACAGTTGAGCTGGCTAGATGTAAGTTCTATGCTAAGATTTTCCTTTTCTCACACTTTTCTTCTTTCCGGCTGCAACCAACTTTAATCTGCGAAAATTTAAATGCAATGTCAATCGCTATCTACTGTCCTCCTGATTACTCTTTTCTCTTCTCGTTCATTATTGATGTTTCTGTTCTTAACTCCTTAACACCCTGTAACTCCCTTGTGTCTTAGTGGCTTTACTGCCTTGCTTGGGGTGATACCGATTAAAAAATCGTTTTCTTAATCTTAATATGAAATTTAATATTGTATCCTTTTCTCTTAAATAGTCACAAATTATACTAACAATTTGTAGTTTTCCCGAATTTTTTTTTTAAATCTACATGAATTCAAATTTAGAAAAAGATTCAAATTAGGAAGATTCAAATTATAGCGGCCACACGTTGTATTAATTAATCAGTTTCAGACAAATTTAAACATCTTTTTATTGAAAATTGATAATAAGATACGATATCCCTACTGAATGGGTAACAATTTAAATAAAATTTAATTAACTTATAATTTACGGAGAAAGATACAAGTTATTTTTTTAACACATATCAAATTATTTATTTACAAAGTTTCAGCTTTTAAGCATTCATAGTTATTATGCTATGAAAAATGCTGTATCCTTCAATAACACACGTTAAAAATAAAACCGAGAATTTTTGTCAAATATTAGCGCGTATTCTTGTGTTGAAAGTACTCCGCACGCCAGGTATAAATAAACAGTTAATTTAACAAGTATTCAGTCCGAATAACAGTCCAAGTAACAGTCTGAGTCTAAGTAGTAAGAGGAGCCATTAAGAAAACTTGTATCTAGTCTATTTCCAGGCGTATGAAAACTGTCTTCGTAAGAAGTAACTGAACAAAGAAGGTATTGTATTTACACTTTATCTGTTTTCTTCTTCTGTATTTCTGAGATGAGGTATTGTAACTATTTACACTATTTACATTGTTCGGACTGTTGTCTTCAACTTTATTGTCATATTCACGACGTTTTAGCCGTTGTACGCTTCGGCCTTATTCAGGTGATAATCGTTGGAATTTCAAACTGGACCCTTTATTTTAGTCTATGTGGTTAGATTATTCTAGAAACACGTACCATGCTTTTTTGAATATCTGTTTCACTTTAGTAATTCAAATCTTCAAGTTTTTCTTCATATGTGATTTGTTATTTTGTGATATGTGATTTAATAAATATATGAGATACATGAGATAATGTAGTATTTGTGGGATCAATGTATGTGTTGTTTGAAGCATTATTGTTATTAGAAAAACATTTCCCAAATAGCAAAGGAAATCATAAACGACTTTGGTTTGTTGAATTTTTTTTTGCATCGTTATAAGTGATATTGGTTTAATTTTCTGCTATAAGTGATGAGTTTGTTTTTGTAGTTAGGTGATATGTATCTATGTATTCGTTACTTTTTCTTCTGTTTTATAGGATTATTTATAGGAACTGACAGTAACTACAAACTAAGGAAAACTTAGTTTGTAGTTACTGTCAGTTCCTATAAATAATTTAATCTGTCCACCAGCGTGTAGGACTTCTTTTTATTCTTCAGGTATTTCCCTTTTAACACCTTTTAACACCTGGGCATTTAATGAGAACCTGAATCCTCTCATCTATATCCAGGAGTAGATATCGACCACATTGGGGAGCCCTGCTCTAAAACATTGTTCAGTTCGACCATTTGCTCAGTGTGACTTGGCGAAAGTATTGTATGTGGACCGGATTTCTTCTTAATATTTGTCGTTTTAAAATATAGAGATGTAATACTGTTAAGACGTTTCAGCGAAATAATTCCTCTTTTCGATATTAAGTTTATATTTTTCTTTTTTACTCCGTTTGACTAAATTTTAACAGAATAATTGAAATCTACTTTTGTTTACTTTTAAGTATACGTCTTTCCCTCTTTAAAGTTGATATTATTTTTAAACATAATGAAACAAAAACGTTCGTCCGAATGAAAATCTGAATTACAACATGACCAATTCAGAACGTCAAATGAGATCTTTGCTTTCCTACACTCCAGTCACCATTTCCCGCCCTGCAATCTGCATCATCTTCCACATCCTTCAATCTAATCTCCTTCCTCATCATTATTTATTTGGAGCATTGTGACATGCTTGGTAGCGATAAGTCCGAACTGATTAGCTTTCTAGCTAAACCGGATAAAACCAATATATTTTATTGAAGTGCAAATCGATCTTTAAAAAATGAATAATCCATCAAACACAATCTGGGGAATTAGCATAAAACGATAAAGTTTATCTTTAATCATTTTTTTATCCGCCGTGCCACGAAGTAAAAAAAAAACAAAAAAACAACCGCCTTTCACTATAAAATAACAAAGTTTGGAAAGTCTTACACTACATGTTGTCGCCTCGACTGCATGAATTTAAGCGTGCTACTAGATTAGCAATTTGGTTTTATCACTTTGCTATTAGGCTATTCAGATGGAACCGTCTCTTCTATGCAGATGGTTTCTTTTTACGCTTATCACGCGCCTATTGAATTCCCGTTCGGGTTCTTGCTTCCCTGTCACCTACAATCGCCAAAGATTTAAATGCCACGCCAATCGTCGTCTTCTGTCTTCCTGAACAAGGTTCTATTATTGTCTTTTCGCCTCCATAAAGTCTTCTCATTCTCCTCTTTCACTTCCTGCAATCACTTCCATTCTAATTATCGCATTGGTTCAGCTGAAATTATTAGGTTGGTGCAAAAATAATGACGTAATAATGTCGTTTTTGGACATATTTTTTAACGTAAAAAAAAAACGACATCATTACGTCATTATGTTTGCACCAACCTAATAATTAAAAAGGCATGTGGTAGCATTCTTAGTCTAGAAAGGATAACAAGCTTAGATTTCTTCTTGTTTTTATGTAAGAATTATAAGAACATGTGTCGATGTTATTTAATCTAAACTACAGTTCTACTGATTTAATCTCTGCATATGGTTGATTCCAACGAATTTTCTTGTCTTTGTTTCCCAGTGATTCATTCAGTTCCAAGCAACCATATAGAAAAAAATCTAAAAAAATTGCTATTAAAAATCTTATATATGTTTTTGATCGTATTGTTTTAAGTAACAAATGTCAACTAGATTGGAGTCGATTAAATTTAATTATAATGCATTCATGACTTTCTAAATTCCATCTTCTACGTGTCACATCTCTTCAGGACATAGGTGATCATGGCTCTCCACATCTTTCAATATTTCTCCGTTTGCAAGGTACTCCTCTCATACACCATTGCGCCATACATTCGCATAAACTCGTCAGGTAATAGGTCTTGCTGCCTTTCCCTATATCTTACCTATTGGAGGTTAAGTTTTCCAAACATCTCCTTCCCCATTATGTGGCCAAGGAATTTCAGCTATTTTTTTCCTGATTCTGAGAAGAAGTGTTGCCATTTTCTTCAAAATTTCCTTCTTGTTTACTCAATCCGTTCATGGAATTTTATTTTCCTAAATTCCAACTTTATAAATTTTATAGAATTTCTCGTTTTTTCTAACAAAATTTTATCTTTGCTCATAAGATGTGAGTAACAATGCAATATCAAGCACATACTTTTTTTTAAGGTTGATTTTATTTAGTGACATATCAACACCTCTATGGGTTATGTAATGCCGAAATGTGAATATTTTGTACGTAATTTTATACTTTCAGGGTAAAATCTATATATTTTTAAATATATAGTTTATAGATCATAAAGTGTGTTGCTGTTTCTCTACAAAACTCTATTGTTGATTTTTTTCGTGTGTGTGTGGAGTACCCCCGAAAAATATAGCTGGAACCCTAACAAGTGGTACCACCCTGGTTAGGCTGGGCCTGGGAACATCTGCAATCAAGAGGTGGTTCCCCTCTCCTCGAAACCTCCAATCTTCCGATCAGGGGCCTTGCTGCCGGATATAGTTTATCGTTATACCCAGGACGATAATTTTTCGTGCTGTTACAAATGCTGAGTTAACCTTAAAACAAACTCATATCATGATAGAAATATTTGAATTCGGTTTTAAGAATATCGACACTGCAAATAAATTTGGTTAAGAAAAAGTCAGTTTTTAAATAATTAAATAGTAATCAATAATGATGTTTCTTGTATAAGAGTTACAGACCATGCTTCGGGAAACGAGTTTGGCGTAAAGCGGCCATTTACGTTCTGGTTGAATCCATCAAGCGAGAAATAAAATATGATCGACTATTGGTGTACAGATTTAAAATTTTAAAAAAATATTCAGCGTGTGGTAATCTGTTATTCACTCTGTAGAATAAATAAGAATTCAGATCTCTCGCCCGGTTTGGTTGCATTCCAATCATTGAAGTCTAATTAACAGAGGAAGGAAGGATTCACTTTTTATAAAAAATAGCGATTGGGACGAGAAACATAAATCAATAATGTTGAATGGAAGGTTCAATGAGTCGAGAAAAAGTGAAAAGAAATTAAGAAAAAAAAAAAAAATAAACATGAAATAAATGAAAGAACTTGAAAGGAAGAAATGAAAAATATTTGAAAATAAACCCCAAAATATCGAAGTTTATGAAAAGAATATAAAAATGTAAAAGATTTGCAAAGAAGAATACAGAATCGAAACAATTGTTCTGTTCAAGAAACGAATATTAAAAATAGAAAATAGATATTTAATTGAAAAATAATAAAGAGTCAGATTAACTTTCAACTGGATTTGACCAACGATATGATTTTTTTTTTTACTTTCTTTTTAAATAAATTTCACCAAATACAAAGTAGAGGTTTACTGAATGATGTTTTTAATACGAAAGCGAGAGAAGGAATTCGGAAGGGAATATTACGAGGATATGGCGGATAGATAACAATTGAACCTAAACTTGAAGAAATTAAGGTTGTAGTATTCGTCGAACCATTCACGCAGCAGTCTGTTTTGCAAAGTAGATGTTCTTGGACAAATGATTTCGAAGTGGAACGGCCTTATTACCAAAGGAGTATGTAGAGAATAGAGTTGATTCAACCATGTGGATGTAGCAAGGCGTGTCTTGGCTTTAAAGGTATTTGTTGGAGATCCTAAGGAATGGAGATCATCAGAATATTTGGCATGGATGTAACGATAGAGTAACGACTGGCCTGCGACATTGCGTCTGCAGGAAATGTTTGGTTTGGTTTGGTTTGGTTTGGTTTATTTTGTTTTACGGCATATCAACTTCAATGGATTATTTAATGCCCACAAAATTTTTTAGGATATGTTCGTATGAATAGAATATATATTCTTTGTAAGAAATCAGGTTTCACTGGGTATTTTTGTAAAGATGGTTGCATTATTTTGTTGATTGTTGTATTGTAGCATATCAACACCTCTATGTGTTATTTAATGCCGAAATCTAAATATTTTGAATGCACATAATTTTATACTTTTCGATTAAAAGTATGTTTTTAGATATATATTTCGTGGATCATAAAATGTATTTTTAGTAATTTTACTATAAAAATATATTTTTTATACTTTTTTAGTGTTGCATTGATTGTTATTTTGTCATAAAAATGTATTACGGCTTAACTATTTGCCCATAGCTGGGACCCTAACAAGTGTTACCACCTCGAGTCAGGGGGTACGTAGGGACAGCAGTAATAAAGAGGTAGTCCCAGGCATTCCAAAACCTCCAATCTCTCTATCAGTGTCCTTGCTGCAGGATGTAATTTATCGTCATACACAGGATGGTAGGAAAAGAACTGTAGCGTTGAAAATATTCACCCAAAAGGCCACGTAATTATTTTTGAAATCCGTCAAGGCTGTAAAGTGATGATTGTGCAGCGCCAGAATTTTTGGTCTAATCTAACTCGAGTGATTGAGTAGTATGTACTATTTAAGAATATGCGAAGAAAGTTATAAGCAAATTTCAAATTAAGTTGTCCATAAAACAATGTAGCCGCCTACAATGGATAGGAGGTCAAGACGTTGATCGCGATGGTAGATCGAGATATAAATCTAATTAATAATGTTTAATTATCCTGAATAATTATTTTAATAAAACAAATCATTGGAGGTTATTTTCTTTTGAACTTCGATTCTATATGATTAGGATGAGGTGCTGAAAAATTCACAGCCCAACCAAGAAGGGACCCACCCAATAAATGTTTATTTATTTCGTCAGTTTTTGGGGAAATAGGTCAACTGAAAATATTTCAGCACCTCCTTGTTAATACATATTCCAACAAGAGGATTTACGACTGTTGACGGCCACTTTTTATCCCCCCTCCCCATACACACACCAAAGAACGGAAGCATTTTGTTAATAAAACAGGCACCTGGTCTCAATAAATATGCATAGCAAATCTTTGGATTATATAGGAAGCGATTTGGCTGTATACAGAGAACAAATTGTTTCCAATGTTTTTTTTTCTCTCTTTCTCTATCCTCTGATGGATGGACCGAGTTGTTACTGGAGGGTCCAACTACGGAGCACGAGAGTTGGAATGGTAAGTGACAAATTTTATATTTGCCGAGAATGTAATAATATGTTGCTTTAAAAATGAAAATATCAGGCAAGGGAGGTCACTCATCCTGTTGAAGATTTATCAGCTTTTCTTTTTAACATTTCCTCTCATCAAGTCCATCAATGACAACTTATCTCCTTTAGAACTGCTATTATACTTGGATTCGTTGATAATAAATGAAAGTTCGAAAACAATTTTCGTTATATGCACAAAGTTTGTATCGTGTCAAATGAGAAAATATGCCAGTTCTTTACGAAGAAATTATCAGGAAATGGTCCAGAATATGCATCGCTCACAGCTATTCATATGTGAATCTTCGTCAATTATATCAAACAGAAAGAAAAAAAAATCCAGAATTAATAATCCGAGATCATGTAAATCCAGCTTTGTGTATACACGTATATTTCTTTCCTGTTAATTTATCTCCATAGGCCAAATATAGTTTTATTTGATGAAACACGATACATTACTCTTTGCATTTAACTGAAAATGTTTTTCACTTTATTATTTAGGAAGCCTCGGATAATATTAGATCATTGTTATGAATAATCAAGAGTGGTCACCCCCTGTTTTGTTACTATCCTCATCGATAAAAAGAATACCCGCTCGGCCCGGTGGCTAGGATCAAAGTGTAGTATCTGCGCTTTGTGAGCTGCCGGGTCGGGTGTCTGTCGATCTCTCTGCTTGCAGAGAGGAATCCGGACGAAGCTCCGCCGATGGGTAGGGTTTCGTTGGGGGAGGTTGACGGAACTGGCCCGCCTCGGCGGGTTTGGATGGTTATTTATTTTTGGCTGGGCCTACGGGCTCAGAGATACCCACATTAAAAAGGCCTTGTGCCACATTCGATCCCCGTGGGTGGATTGATAAATACCATCCTCTTTGAGAGAGCGATTTCTGTTTACTGGGACTATAAAAGGACACTATACGCGAACCTTATATTCTTAGTTGAATAAAGGTTTCTTAAAGCTTACATCTGTGTACTTTTGTCATTACAATCACTGATAAAGGAGATCAATCATGACGAAATAAAAAAAATCCTGTCTAAAAATAATTATTTGGTTACATTTTACGAAGTGGGTCAAACCGACAACTTTTCCGCGCCCTTTCGTATATTAAATGAGCAACGTACGTTTCGATACAAACATTTCGTAACAAGAAATTTTGAGAGAAGCAGTTGAGCAAATATTTTTTTAAAGATATAAAAATTGAAAATCGATATATCTAATGCTTCATGACTTACATTTAGAGCGCGTTTTGCCTGCAGTAAAGATTATAGTTGATTCGACTTTGATTTTTGAGAGCCTTCTACTCAACCAATTAAAAAAAAAGAAGTTGAAAATAAACTTATGTTTTGCAATATCGACGCATGCGCGTTTATTTTACTTATTTTTTTTTTTTTTTGTATTCGATTTATTCTTCATTTAAATATTTATCGAGCAGCCGTCACAAAAGCGAGAAACTCAACAGCAACATTTATGATAATCTAATTTTATTTCGAGCTTCTTATTTTAGAAGCAAACAGGATATTTTAAATATAACTCTGTAAGAGAATTTGCCTAGGAAATACATGAGAATTTAAATTTGTTAAACATAACCGATTCTGGTGAATGTAATGCTATGCTAAAAAGATGGGGAAATTGGAGAATAAACATTTGAAAATATTTGCTTTTAGAAGGACTTTTAAAAGAGCTTTTTTCTTTAGACCATATAAGTAACTATCTTTCCTAATAAATGTAAACACACATGTTTCTTTGTTCATATCTCCAAAAGTTCTCTGACTATATTCTTTGGGACTTAGGTCAAGGAACAATTGTTTAAATTCTGAACCTTTTTTTTCGATTTTGTTAACTTTTCGTTTTTATTAATGGTGTTATGGAGAGCCTAGAAAATATTATGACTCGCCACTGACTTCGATGAGTCGGACATCTTGCTCGAATGCCAGATGTCCGCCTACCAGACAAATCTTGGAGCTCGCATCTGACAAGAGTCCACGTGGAGCCCCACGTCATCGTTTCAAGAATCAACTCAAAACATCCTGCTGGGAACAGAAATCGATCCAGTCAATTGAGAGACGGAAGCCGCAGAAAAATCTAATTGGAGAAGAGCAGTCCATGAAAAAAAGAAAAGAAAAAAAAAGACCAACATCCTTCGAAAACACCTGAAGATTGAAGAGAGTCCAAAGAAAAGCCAGATCTCTCCATCCCCTGAACTCACCTCTTCTACTATACTGTGGCTTCGGATGTATCTTCAGATCCAGCACAGGACTCATTTCACAGAGAAGGAAATATCTATGAGCACTCCCCAGCAATATTCGGCAACGAGTTCCGCCGACGATGGAAGTGTAACGTAGTACGATGGCGTCATCACGAGGATTATTACAAGTTTTCTTATAAACAACTATGGCTGCAATTTCATATTATTATTATTAAACACTTTTTCCAGGACATAATCTGAGATTTGTAACCTGATTGTGCAGTTGTTAGTGAAAATAGCGTTGGCGGAGTTACGTACTCTCTGAGTGCTTTCTAGTTTTATTTCAATCGTTGTACAGTTAGAAAGAGAGAAAGCAGAAAAGGTAAGAGACGAATAACGTTAAATTGAAGAGATAAGAAGAAAGAAACATGTCTCTTGACCGAGTTCTTAAATTGCACGCTTATGAGACTAAAATCAACAATCGATTTTGAAGAAAAAATCGAATCCTGATGACAGTAGAACGTTATTATTGGGAATGTAAAATATCTATATGAACAACCGGTGGACTATTTATTACTATTTGTGCTAATTCTTCTTTTTATAGTTACTTCAGTTCAAACTGTCCGCCGGAAATGAGTTCCTCTTTTACATAACATTATCTGCGGATTTGAGAATAGGAATGAACTAGAAGTCTGCTTTCTCTTTTGCGATCATAACTTTTAAATAAAAATGCCATTTGTACGCAGGAAGTTTGTTAACTTTGTTTTATCATTATTCACTTTTACAGTAATTCATTGAGAAGAATTCTTTATTATTCTTAACTATTTGAAAATTTTGAAAATACCATACACATAACGAGGAAAGAACGTTCAGAGAATATGATATTCACAGGGCATATTGAAGGCAAGAGGGAGACAGTAAAACAGCGTGTAACCTAATCACCTTGTGTAAATGGATGGCAGAACTGTGACGGGAAAGGATGGTGAAAAATACAATATTAAGCATAATACTTAGCTGTAGTTAAAAAAACTAATTTAAATTGACTGGAAGTAGTTTTCGTTTTGAAATTGCTAAAATTGCTTATTTTAGCGACATTTTAGCCATCTTTTGTAAGAAGGTAATGATATTTATTAAATTTTTTTTTCAAAAATAAAATATACTTTTCTGAAACTTAGTTTGAGGAATATTAGCTTTTTTAAAGTTTAATTAATTTGATTTCAGACAAATATTGCTTAATTTAAATTTGAAATATTGCAGAAACGCATTTTTAACACAGCGGTAGAATGAAGTTTATCTAATTTTTTTTCTATGGTGACCATATCTGTAAAATTTTCTTGAAGAATATAACGTGAACGCCTTTTTTATATAACTGTTAATTTTCAAGAAGTTTTAAAAATTTAGGAATAGATTCTCCGTAATCTAATATTTTATTGGATTTTAGGTACTTTGGCTTTAAATTTACTAGAATTATCGTTCTTATTTTATGATAATGTCGTGTATGGACAAAACTTTCTTATTACAAAAAATCGTCACGTTTATACATTAACCCACAAAAAATCAAAATTCTTTTTAAAATATTCGGTATCGATGCATTGTAGGAAAGTTTTACAATTTATGATTAGTTCTGCGTTTAACTAATAAAAACATTATAAGTTCTACAAAATGTAATTCCTCGAAATTACATAAAATTATGTAGAGTAAGAGATGTAAAAACAATATTTTACCATTATTTTCTAAAAGAGGACATTTCTAAAACAATTCATTTGTGAATAAGTCTTGAAAGTTTCATGAAAATCCGAGAATTATTTGATTTTTGAAAGAATTTGCAAATCATTGTTTTTTACTGGAAAAAAAGACGCCATAATTTCCTATACTAATCTTTGCAGGCTGGGACCAAAAAACAAAATGTTTAACCAAAATTTCGAACGTTCGAAAATGGATAAAAAAAGTATAACTTAATATTGAAAAAAATTCTTCGGTCTTTTCACCTTATAATAAGATAAAGATTTTGCCGATAAAACTTTTTTTGTTAAGTGTAAGGCAATTTTCAAGGTATGCTATTTTTTAACAAATCAGTGGTGGCACCTACTTCAATAGGTTAAGGACATTTTCTTCGCTTTTGAGCAGTACGGATTCATCGTGACTGGGTGACCACACTTGTAGGCCTTGTACTAATCTAAATTTAGTGAATAACAAAGACAATTTCTTCGTCATTGTATTTTTTAGGGTAGGCGTGTAGGAAATCGGAGATGAAGAAAGCCACTTGCTTGTGGAAACATTTGCTAACAAATTCATTTCATTGCTAACTTACGTTGGCGTCAATATTTCCCTTGTTGTATTAAATGTACATTCCACTGATATCTCGTAACTGACTACGTTGTCTTTATTGAGGAAGGATGTTAAGTTTGTGAATACTGCGATGAAATATTTGCAGGGAAATTACCTTGGAAGTTTTTAAAAAGATGGAACCTTAGAAAATATACAGATTAAAATCACTGAAATATTTGAACACACCACAAGAAACAAATAATAACTAAGGTTATTTTTAAAGTCTTTTCTGCTGCCTTTATTTAAATTACTAGAATCATATTTCTTACACGATTTCATTTATTCATTGTGAACAGAATTCGCAAAGAAGAAATAAAATTTTGTCCATTTTTAATATAAGACGCTGTGATTGTCTCCGTTCCGTTCTCTCCTCTGACATTTTGTTTGCTCAATCCTTGCCCTATTTTTTCCTGTGATTTTATGGATGATGCTTTTAACCCTTTTCCTATTTTAATATTTTGATGTTAATTCTTAGGTTAATGATTTAATAAGATCATGATAAGTTCTACGACAATAAAATATCTGTGCGAGATGCAATTTAAAGTCATGTTGGAAACTATTTCGATTTCCCAATTGTTATTTACTGCGACCAAAGAATTAAAGATTAAACTTTGAAGGATGAGGAAATTTTAATAAAATTACTGTCGTTAATTAAAAAAAATCGCCTTTTGATGTTTCAGGAATTAATATTGAACAATTTTAAACTAATATCTTAACTCAGATACTCTGGTGGTTTGTAAGTCACAGGAAAAAAGTCACAATTAATTTATGGTAGCCGGTATTAAAATCATCTATTTTTGTCGGGTACTTAACGAGTTTATGGGTCCGCTCGGTTTGCAGCAGAAATTCATAGTAAATTGATTCAAACTCTAAAAAAACGTTTTCTAACAATGCTATGATCGCATATTTGATATATTCCATAGTTAGCAAGTCTTAGTATCTCACAAAACTCGATTTTATGTGAAAAAAAATTAAAATTTGAATTAAAATTTCCTTGAATTTTCAATTTATTTATGAAACTGGGATTTTGTCCACTTTTGGTATAAAAGGCTGCTATTCTGTCCGTTAGGTTTTCTCTCTTAGTCTGATTTTCCACTAAGAACTGAGTCTCTATTGAGTGAAATATATATAACTCCGCCCGTGACTTCTGCTATCATCCCACAACGTATGTGGACTTCATGGTATCCCCTGCAAAAGCCCTTAAGAAATGTGCTCCTGAACTGGTTCTTGTTCTTTCTAAACTCTACAATAAATGTCTTGCTAATTCTTGATTTCCTACTTGTTGGAAATTCTCTTTTGTAGTTCTCATCCTTAAGAACTCAGGCGAACCATCTGATTTTTCTATTGGTCTGTTATATTTCTACGTCATTTTGGCAAAGTACGAGAGGCTCTAATTAACTCTGAATTGGTAAAGTATTTCACCTCGACGCGTTTTCTTTCGAGTATGCAATATAGCTTTTATTTTCCTATGTCAACTGCTGATCTATTATTGCTGAAAGATGCAATCAAGCTTTAGATGAAGATGGTGAAGCTAGGGATTTTGCTTTAGTTATCTTGAAGGCAATTGACAGTGTTTTCAAGTTGAAAGGTTATGGTATTTATGGACGAATTTGTGAATTGACTCAATCTTTTTCTATCAAATTGCGAAATGAATGTTGTTTTGAAGGGCCACTCTTCTTGATCTTTTTATATTAATGCAAATGTCCATCAGGGCTCTATCCTTGGACTTACGTTTTCCTAATTTTCTTCAACGACCTGTCTAATATTGGCAGTTCTCAACCCGGTATCTATGCTGATGACACAACTATTTACTCTTGTCTTAATAGAAGTTTGATCGATTTGATGAGGTTAAATTGTCAGCTGATCTAAAAAATGACCCAGAATCTGTTGTTAATTGGAGCAAAGAATGGTTTGTTAATTTTAACCCCATCCAAAACGAAACTGCTCTTTTGTAATCGTCTGAGAGAACCCTTTTTACCTTCCGTCATTATGGCTGATGCTAATCTCCAGGACAGTGACTCATTGCACCTTCTCGGACGAACATGTTCCGCTAACATGAAGCTGGAACATTGTATTGAATCAATTGCTATTTCTGCTGATACATAAGCTAGTTCACTGTGTCGTTCTAGGTATTTCCTCTCACCAGAATATCCGTAATATATTTAAAAGTCTACCATTTGCCAATGCATTGAATATCGATGTTACATCTGGTTTTGTGGTTCTGCTGTGTATTTAGAAATTCTTGCTAAAATAGAAAGAAGAATCTGCAATATTATTGGTACTGACTTGACATCTCGCTTTCAGTAATTTTCCCACCGCCGTAACGTAGCTTTCCTGTGTTTTTTCTTCAAATATTTTCATGGTAATAGTTCGGATGAGTTGTTACCTAGATTTTATAAATTTAAGTGTACTACTATATTGGCGACATGGTCTCATCATTCTACAGTTAGAATGGCTAGATGTAACCGTAAGTTCTATGTTAACAGTTTCTTCTCTCGCACTTCTCGCTTCCGGCTTCTTGCTTCTCAGTCAATTTTGGTCTTCAAAAATTTAAATGTAATGTCAATCGTTATCTTCTATCTTATTAATAACTGTTCTTTTATTGTTATTTTCGTAATAGTTTTTATTCTAAAATTCTCTTGCACTTAGTAGTTTTATTGCCTTACTTTGAGTGAAATAATCATTTCACTTCAAAAAATAAAGACTATCAACCAAAAATGTTCAGAAGAGTTAAGGCCATCAAACGATACCATATATAGAACATTCTTTTTATATTCCATGTCCCTACAGGAAGTCGGCGATCTTGGCTCTAAACGACTTCCTAATTTTCTAGCTTAATGTTAGGCTGCTTACTATCACACCGGTTCTCTATTTAGGGAAGTTATTCAGAGTTACCCGTTGTCCCTTTTCCCTTCAATATGTCTTGTATCTGTCAAATTCTGCAAGTCTTCTTGATTTCCTTATGTCTCCTTGAAATTTCAATTGATCTTAAACGCAAGTCTTCTTTTTTATCTATTTTCCTTACGACTTCACAAGTTCCATCCATGAAACTTAAAAATTTCTGCATTTATAGGACGGTTCCCTATTTATTAAAAAAAGAACGAAAATACTATTGATGCAGCATAATAACAGCTTTAAGATACATGTTCAAGACAATGATGTGTCTCGGAATGGAAGTCATAAAAAATACATGTTCAAGACAATGATGTGTCTCGGAATGGAAGTCATAAAAAATACATGTTCAAGACAATGATGTGTCTCGGAATGGAAGTCATAAAAATACATGTTCAAGACAATGATGTGTCTCGGAATGGAAGTCATAAAAATACATGTTCAAGACAATGATGTGTCTCGGAATGGAAGTCATAAAAAATACATGTTCAAGACAATGATGTGTCTCGGAATGGAAGTCATAAAAAATACATGTTCAAGACAATGATGTGTCTCGGAATGGAAGTCATAAAAAATACATGTTCAAGACAATGATGTGTCTCGGAATGGAAGTCATAAAAAATACATGTTCAAGACAATGATGTGTCTCGGAATGGAAGTCATAAAAAATACATGTTCAAGACAATGATGTGTCTCGGAATGGAAGTCATAAAAAATACATGTTCAAGACAATGATGTGTCTCGGAATGGAAGTCATAAAAAATCTCACGACGAATTTTTGATTCGTGCAATTATGTATTGATTTTTATACACCAGTCGAGTAAAATAAAGATGTTTGTAATTCACCTCAGACGTGTCAAACGTGAAATCAAGTAAAATACACATTGGCTCGTCTGCAAAGAGAATCAGAATGAAAAGTGTTTTAATTGTCCTCCGTTTTTTAACAGAACAACGGCATACAAATGTTATTTTTTGAACATTTCCTGTAGGCGTTGAACCCCACGTAGTAATTAAAGATGTTTTTTTTTTATCGTTTCGTGGATGCTACAAAAGAAGGCCAAAAGTGATTGGAGAAAAAATATGTATAACAGTGAAGTTACAGGACTATTTGTTTTATATCAACAAAAGTCTTCTTAGACTAACACAACGGAAACAGAGGCTGTACATAGGCAGTTTTCCCTTTCGTCTTATAGCGACCTAATTCTGTTGTTGTAATATCATTCTTTTTCTTAGACCAAATAGTTAATTAAAAAAACAAACCTTTTCACCCCAAGTAAGGCGGGACAAAAAATGAATGGGATTCAAGTGATTGACATTGCATTTAAATTTTTGAAGATCGTATTTATCAGGGAAGCAAATAAAGGAAAGGGAGTTTCATATGCAGGAAGTGTGAAAAAAGAAACTGTTGGATTAGAACTGGCGGTTGCATTTAACTATTTCAACAGTAAAAGGGTGGGACCTAGATGCCAGTCTAGTAAGACGCTTAAATTCATGTAGTCAAGGTACCACCTGGGAAATATTTTAACAGGCGACGAAAAATGCGAACCTGACATTCGAAGGTGCGTTCGTTTAGCGAAAGATGCTTTCCAAAAGATAAACAAAGTATGTAGTATGAAACAAAATTTCGTTAGAAACACACAAAACACTACTGGACTATTATGAAATATCGGTCCCCTTATATGGCAGTGAATTCGGGATAATCTCCTTACAGATGAAGAAGAGACTTGAAGCAGCAGAAATGTGGTTTTTCAGAAGGATGCTGAAAATATCATTGACAGAAAATATGAGTAATGACGAAATTTTAGAGAAAATGGAAACAAAAAGGAAACTTACTGAAACGTAACATGAGAAAGAAACAGTTGAAATTTCTAATGTGGAAAGAAGTAAAGGATCTTCTAATTAATTGAACCGTAACTCCAGTATATCCGTTTAGCGAGCCCGAAGTGGTAGATGGCTACACTGTAGTAGTGAGAGTCCGTAACAATTACATCGATTTGGAGAAGGGCCTATGTCATTGAGGTTATGAGTTCTTGCGTTATTCATATGAATAATGGAAAAAGAATGAGAGATCAAATAAAGGGCGCCATTTCTTCAGTCAGACAAATGGCGCATTTCTTCTGAACCCCCTTGACAACACCTTCAGTCTACCTTCGACCTCACGTTATATTACACGATACAAGCTAAATTTCCCTTTCTTGATTCTTGACTACCTGGTCGCTTTCCTTATATTTTCATAGTTTAGAGTCAGGTAATCATGATCTATATCTAAGTCACGTAACTAGATTACCATATGTAAAAATGGCGCGTTTTTTTAAACACATCAACACAACTTTCCCTACTCAAACTAAGTTGATGAATATATTACTGATGTACTCAGTTAGTTTGAAAGATAGTTATGTGAACATTTACGCATCAGTGACACACCGAAATATTTAGGAAGCGTATCTTAGACGAGGGGGTGATAAATGTGGGGGCTTCCAGTGAATATCGAACTCATTTTTGTAGTAATAGTTCCGTAGACTTGCTAGCATTACGTCACTGGCTATAGTTTAATGAAACAGGGTCACCTCGAGGTGGTGTAATGGTTAGCAAAGTTTGTCTTGCCCGAATAATTACGACTGAGTAGTAAGTTCGATCCTCACTGGGTGCCCCATACTTTCGGCCTTGTACCACATCTGAGCTACGCTTGGAAAATCAATATAGTTTAATGAAACTGTTCGCTTGATAAAAGGGGGAGAAGTCCAACTGACTTATAATGGAGTCGTTATGCGCCCCAAAAATAAAACAGGAAAATAATTAAATTTTTTTCAATCCATCATTATTTTTTTTTAGTAGGAAATTATTAAACAATATATCAGTAATTATCCTTGCTCTGTTATTTACTAATGGGGTGGGGGTAAAGTGGTGATTTTTTCCGAAAGGATTTTAATGCAAAGGAGTTTGAACTCGTCCCATTTTTATTGCTGTTAATCGTAAAACCATCAGTAATACTCTATATCGTTATTATATATGTTAAGATTACGCTTAAATATGTTTCATTTAAAATGACAGAAAATTATTCACTTCCTTATCTTCAAGTCTATGCTATATTAATAATAGGTTGAATGGAAAATATTTTTTTACAGACGTTTATTCCAAAGCTCATTTCATATACGCATTTAAAAACTACTATTGCTTCATTATTATTATTATAGCTGTTCTTATTATTAATTATTATTATCATTATTTTGTTTTGTTTTTGCTCTGTGTAGTACGAGTTGCCCCCCCCCAGTGTAAAACAGATATTTCAAGAGACGAGTATTTTTCTTATATCAGAAATTGCAAACAGTGCCATGTAATAAGGGAGAAAAATCTAATTGCGGCCAATGCATTGAGATAAATCTAAGCAAGATGTGAGAAGAAGCCACGCAGTTGTTTGCAATTCATTTCAAATAAAACATTTCAAATAAAAAGATTTAGAATTGTACAATTAATAAAGGAAGTCCACAGATTTTTGGCGAATCTCATTCATTTTGTGTTTTTATCGGCTGGATCTGCAACCTCTATCAGAAAATATATGTTTTCAACATAATATTCCTAATAGGATCTGATCAATATGCCTGGATTTCCATGACAGAAGACATGTTTTCAACATGATATTCCTAATAGGATCTGATCAATATGCCTGGATTTCCATGACAGAAGACATGTTTTCAACATGATATTCCTAATAGGATCTGATCAATATGCCTGGATTTCCATGACAGAAGACATGTTTTCAACATGATATTCCTAATAGGATCTAATCAATATGCCTGGATTTCCATGACAGAAGACATGTTTTCAACATGATATTCCTAATTGGATCTGGTCAATTTGCCTGGAGTTCCCTGTTAGAAGACATATGATTTCACTATGATATTCCTAATTGCATCTGATCAATTTGCCTGGATTTCCTCATCAGAGTAATGAATATTGCAACTCCAGTGGATGGTAATCTTTCATTCTGTTCAACTCTTGGTGGCTTGTATTCACTTTGCGAGGGAGATTGAATGTGCGACATATTCATCAATGTATGTACTAAGCAGCTCTATCATGTAAGTATTACTGTATTAAAACATATCCACTTTTCGTCGGCTTTTTCTCCAAAGTTTATTTCATGTCCATGTCTAAAAACCATCTACCTTGAAATTTTTATTTTAAAGTTTGTGAAATTTTATGAAAAAAAAAAAATTGAAGACTTTGTGTTGATATTAAAATTTTTACCGAATTTGGCTGAATGTCAAATATCGACGAGGACCTTTCTCAGTGTTTACTTTAAACTGTTTTTTTTAACCGTTGAAATCTCAGAAGACATCTTTCAGTCAGACCAGTTAAGTGTCGATCGTGATCGACGCTTGCGCCATCATGTCTTATTCTTTCATGACCGGCTAAGCAGAAGATTTTCTTGCAATAGGCTGTCTTTTCTTTCTGCGGTAAGACAAGGCTATAGGACCGCCCTGCTGTTTAATTTTGCATGAGGAGGAAAGAGATGGATTCGTACCTTTCCCAGGGTTATTTGCACGTAAGTGAATCTAACGACCCGACTGAAATTTGAACTCGGCTCTCCAATTTCAGAGCCGATAACCATTACACCGTAACACACATATCACTAATGCAGTATAATTAATTGAGGATTTTTGAGAATATCTCGGGCAAAGGTAATGATAGAAACTTAACATGCGAGATTGTTAGTAAAAAGGGAAATGATATTAGACACTGCTGATATATATTTTCCGCTTGCAATATAAATGATTTCCGTTTCCTTCAAGGGTGAGAATGAGACAACATTTCAAATAAAACATGAAAACTACATTAGAACTGTACACTTAATAAAGGCAGTCCAAAGATTTTCGGCGAATCTAATGCATTTAATCTAAGAAGAGCAGTAAGCAATTTAATGGAACCCATATTCCTTGGTAAGCGGCGTAAAGCCAGAAAGAGAGACAAAAAGAATAGTTCTACAATTATTCTACAATTTATTCCAGGAAGACATTTAAACGAATATACCCTCTTCATGTTCTTGTGGAATTTCCAGAAAATATCAAAATTGTCCAATTTCCTTTCCCCATGCAATTTTCTCGCTCATTTGGATTTCGTCAAATGTTTAGGTTGTGTGATAAGTAATTTTCATTTTGGGGAAGCAATTGACGAATCTATCACCCTAATCACTAATCCTACATGGCAGGTAAGAATAAATTAATATATGAACATATCTTAGCTTTCGCACGGCAATGGCAGCGAACACAGTGGATTAAAGAATAAATTTCTTCCCTCTAATGGAGGGGATTAAAAATGAATTTACCTCACACATTGATATTGGAGTTCAAGCAAGGGAATAACACTCGAGAAATATCTAGAAAAATATGGAGTGTTTATTGATTTGCAACGTTTGGTTCTGGAGAAAGGTCACTGGAAGATGAACCCAGACTATGGAGTTGACTGGACTTTGATGATGATGGTTTAAAGTCATTAGTGGAAAGCCTTCGCCGACAAAATACGCGGAGATTAGCAAAGATGAAAAATACATGGCAATTTACCTTATATCGACAGATAGGTAATGTCAGCAAGTTGGGTGTTGGATTTTCACACGCTCTTAATGTTTATGAATCGCTTATTCGTGGTGACAAACCCCCTTTCACAAGAAATAAGCCGTTCCTTGAATATATCATAATAAGTAATAGGAAAACGAATTATAAGAATTTATGTATTAGAATAATTTTTTGAAAATCTATGACAAATTGGAAAAAAGGTTTTTGGAATGACGTGCATCGTCCTTTAGTTTAATAAAGTCCTAAAGGGCGAATTGCTTCACACAATTTTTTTCCACATTGTCATAGATTTTCCTAAAATAACAGTTAATGAAAAGTGTGTTACGTATGACAATTTTCGACACAAAAGGCAGTGGGATAACAAGAATAAGCGTCTTTTAATGTTGTGCGTACGGTAGAATCACCGGAGTATTACTGTATTTAATTGCGTATAACACGAGAAATTAAAAGCGAAAGGCGTATTATACATGAGTACACTCAGTTTAAAAAAACGACTTATTTGAAGCAGCAAGATTGCAAATACACCCAGCGCAAAGAAATTCGAAATAAAATTTTGAAACGAAAAAGAAACACGTAGTGGCTAAACATTCGATTCATTTTTATTCTTTAATATCCTGAAAATTTAAATATTTTGTGAAATATATATATAAAAATGACAATAGGAAAACTGGTAATTGCTGACGCGTTTCGTCCAATGTGGACTTTATCAAAGCAAAATATTTATTCATAAATATTGCCTTCTCTACCGATTAAATCGGAGAAATTTTCATATATGACATTGAGATTGTAATGGATCATAATAAGGTATTTTTCTAAAAAACATACATAGGGATGGCTGTATTATGGGGTCATATTATACTCAAGGGTTTTATTTATTTCCTGTTTTTAGTTCAGATACATGGGCGGGATTATACTCAAGGCGTAGTATACATAAGAAAATAGGGTATTTATTTAGAGTTGTTAAAACGAAATGATAAACAAAATTCCCATTTATAAAACCTGCAGCTGCAACATCTTCATAAAAGTTTGGTTAAAAAGCCCAACTTTCTTTCATATCAAGATCTGTGGAATTTTACGCAAAAGGAATCGAAGAATTGCCTGATAACTTCAAATTATGGCGAATATATAATTGAATAAAATGTAATGGTACTTTATTTTTTGAAGACTTTTTTGATAAATAAAAACGGAAATCATTTATGACTCAACCTAACAGACTGAAATCTATATATAATATTCTGCGACTTCCATTGAGATTGACATTAGGACAGGATGACGTGTTCACAGGGACAGATATTTTCTGAACCTTTTCTTCGGCCGACATGATGTTCTGAAACGGTTTTTAATACCCTATCCTGAATATAAAATGCAAGAAAAAAGATGTAAGATGTCATTTTCATTTTATCTTATTAGCAACTGCAATTCAAAGATTCTCTTTTGACATCTTCTATATATAAAATTTTGTGACTTCCGTTAGACTGTCCGTCCGTCGCATCCTTAAAATTGCCATCCATTGACCGATCGAAATCAAAGTTTGGGAAGAAGTGCACACAGGTATGGGGGTACAAATAAAATTCTTTTTCCTAAACCATCCGAATATTCTTTCGAATGGACAATAATCCACTTCCAGTTCGCTCTCACAAGTCAAAAGTTTGAATTTGTCTCCAGAAATAACTATATACGCATGACCAGTTGTATGTTGCATGCTCAAGAGTAAGAAATCCTAAGGATTTATTCTTCGTTGTTAAAAAGGGAAAAGTCTTCTTGTTTACCATCAAGTCCTATAAAATTAAATTAAAGAAATTATTAAATCCCCAAGTAGATTTTTTGTCAAAGGATTTTTCTAATCAAATCAGTTTATTCAAATTTTATTTTGCGAAATTGAACGAAACATAGACTTTGTAAATCTCGACAAAAAGTGTTAGCGATAAATACAAATGTACTAAATATTGTGAGAATTTCAGCGTGTTGCAAAAGCATTCTAGTCCTTTAAAAATCCGATTTCTATTTGGACATTTCTTCTATTGTAGCATTTAAAGCTAATATCGTTTCATCAGCATCGTTCAGAACCCGAGATTTCTCCAGTTACGATAAACGGGTTTTACTCTTTATGAAGAAAATTCTTGACTCTTCCGTCCACGGTTTGACGATACGTTACATCCAGCAGCAAGGGCTTCGATCAGGAGGATTTGAGGAACGTAGAACCACCTCATAATTTCTGTTGTTCCCATGTTCACTCTAACGCAGGGTAGTAGCACCTGTTAGGGCCGAGGCTATGGGCAAAGAGTGAACCCCTAAACTTGGGTCAAAACATGAAAATATAAAAATACATTATAAAAAAATTATCAGCAATACATTTCGGGAAAAAATTACCAAAGCTGAAAAGAAAATAACATTTAAAAAACAAACCAAACTAAACAGCTAAACCCTGCTATGCTTTATCGTTACAAGAATCAGATGAAGCCATTGGTGCCACATGTGGTATGGTGCTACACAATTATCACTTTCCAGTTCTGTTGTGCCATAGTACCTATTCTATTGTAATGGACTCTCCCATAAATAATAAGTAGGAGTAGCAGTGGCAAGTCTGGCAGAATGGCATCTCGCGGTCTTTGACTGCGGACGCCTCCTGTCGAACTCTCTGCGTAAGCAGAGAGGAACCCGACGAGGCTTTGCCGAAGGGCAAGGTTTCGTCCGGGAGGTGGACAGGCCTGAACCCGTCTAATCGGCTTCAAAAGGCTATTTTTTTTGGCCGAGCCTACGGGCTCGGGGAAACCCACATAAAAAAACCGGCCTTGTGCCATATTCTTTTCCGTGGGTGAAAAGATAAATACCGAATGGCATCTCGCGGTCTCTGACTGCGTACGCCTCCTGTCGAACTGCGTTAGCAGAGAGGAACCCGGACGAGGCTTTGCCGAAGGGCAAGGTTTCGTCCGGGGAGGTAGACAGGGCCTGAACCCGTCTAATCGGCTTCAAAGGCTATATTTTTGGCCGGGCCTACGGGCTCGGGGATACCCACATTAAAACCGGCCTTGTGCCATATTCGGTCCTCGTGGGTGGAACGATAAATACTGTTGTTGAGCGCGTCAGTCGAGATTCGGACATTTGAAGTACCAACCATCACAACTAGATTGCTGCGTCATTGACTCTTATTTTCCAAGTTCCTAACGTTTTGTACGTCGGACCTAATTTAGGACGACTTATTAGAAATACCAGCCCCCACTGTGAAAATACTCCACAACAAGTTCAAAATCGATTTACGCGGTTTTGTTGATTTTCCAATCAACAACCATTTCCCAGAGACGCAACGTTGCATGCTCATCGATACTCTATCGATATCCCCATAGCTAATAAGTCATATGAGATCCATACTCTAATTCCACCAGTTCAGACCTTCACTTCTCGGATACCCCCACACTACTTCAACGAAGTCGAATTACCCTTATTTCCCCCGTACTCCAGATGTAAAAAGGAAGTTCCATTCAGACATATTTCCCAAAGAACTGGTACTTTGGGGAAATGACTCCTGCGCAGGTAGGTGCTTCCCTGAATATTTTAACTTTGACTTCTTCAAGTCAAGAATCACTCGTTATCTATCCTTCTTATCCTCATAATCTTCATCTGCAACCACGTTCTCTTTTATTCATAAAATAACTGATTTATCATAACCATTTTAATAGTAACCCTCTACATTACAAACCTAACCTCTTCAAGTCAAGGGTAAATCGTTATCTATCCTCCTTATCCTCATAATCTTCACTTGCTACCAATTCCTCTTCCCTTCATATCTTACAGGTCATTTATCATTGATATTTTAACAGCAACGCTCTACCTTAAATGGCATTCGAAATTATATAGGGTGAAATTAAGAAGGAAAAATTAGTTACATTAAAGGCAATGCAGAAATTAGATGTGATGAGAAAACGTATGAATCATAATTATAAGTAAATTTAGATACGAAACAAGTAAATCGTGTAATTTATTGAAGGACGGGTAGATAGAAATCTGATAAAGATACCATGTAAACTCAAAGACAGAAAGATAACTGCCGACAGTTTTATGTATGCCGTCGAAACAATTACCTTCCGAAATGATAAGGAATGTTAAAACCCACAATTTCCGAGAGTAAAATAAATATTGTTCTTTGTTCATTCCATATTTTAAAACAATTTGCCCTCTAATTGATTTGAACTTCAAAAATTGTTTTAATCGATCAATTTTTATTATTGCTTTTAATTTGAAATTTCTCCGCTTCCTAACTTAACGAAAGATTCACTTAATTACAAGTAATTAGTTTCTCCGTATCTTTTGTAATTATTGTAATTGGGTACAATTAGAATTCGACAATGTCAAATTGAATGATTTTCATATTTTTTCAAATTAAATGTCTGTTTTCAGAAATCTTTAGATTGGTGATAACATTAGAAAGTATCAAAGTACTGTTCTTCTTTTTGTTATTGCCTTAAAGAGCAGAAAACTCTAGCGTAACATGGACTCCAGCGTTGCGAAAATGCCAAGGTTTGTTTGTGTTAGGTCATTATCTTTATTTCGCCTTTTGAAGTGCAGGAATTGTTTTTTTTTTTGATTTTTGTTTAATT
This sequence comes from Acanthosepion pharaonis, assembly GCA_903632075.3. Classification (NCBI taxonomy): domain Eukaryota; kingdom Metazoa; phylum Mollusca; class Cephalopoda; order Sepiida; family Sepiidae; genus Acanthosepion; species Acanthosepion pharaonis. The sequence continues at coordinate 140,730 of CAHIKZ030002914.1, read as the reverse complement.
TTCTACATTTTTTTTATTAATATTTGAATTGAAATTTTATTTCCCAAAGAAAAATAAAGAGAAAATGAAAAAAGAAGATATTAGCTTGAGTTAGATTTCTCTTGGTTTTTATAGCTGACATAGTTGGCTTAAAGCTCAGGACGTATCAGAGAACGGGTTTCGAATTTAAGCTGAGATTACGAATATCCGCTTCTCCCACATGCCCTATCCTCCTTATCCGCGGTAAGGGACAACACAAAACCGCCGACTGAGTTCCCGGGACAATTCAGAACTAATACTACCAGAAAAACATAACTTTTTTTTTTTTATAACCGAATAAAAACAATTTGCTAAGGATTAAAGCCTTAATTATTGAATTTTTAAAAAAAATTATTCATAATAAAGTAAATCGTAAAGAAATTTATTTTTTTAATAATGTCAGAAAAATTATCCACGTTACTTGTATGTCTTTTTAGTCTTTCTATGTGATCAAAACGGAATAGTTCATTATTTTAAGGTATTGACAGGACGTAACAGTCAAACCCAGAAACTGAGGTCCCCTTTAAAGCAGAATTATAAATAAAGATAGAATCTTTAATTCCTTTGTTAGTGAATATCATTAGTGTAAAGCGAGTAAAAATAATATCATTGACGACGGAGAGTAGGACATAGAAATTAGAAAATACAGATAAATAGAGAAAGATGTCTTTCGGAAAATAAGTAATGTATCAAGGCATTGAAAAATAACATTAGAAATGAAAACAAAATGGTGCTGGATTGTTATGTAATATTTATTCTGCTATATATTCGTGAATGCTGGACGGAAAGAATTGAAGCGATCATTATGAATGCCGATAGTATAACAGAAAAGAGGATGTGTCAAAGAAAGGAGCTTTAAGGTGAGGTAATAACTAGAAATTAGAAACAACTGAAATGTTTTGAAGACATGATAGAAAAGTAGTCTCGGAGGACTGAATACTTTTATGGGAGACAATAAAATAAGGAAAAGCAGTGATTAATCTGCTTGACAAGTTTGTGTAAATCGATCGCGAAAACACGTATATTGACTCTATTTCTTCACAGATGTTAGTAAGTTTCATACATTCTCTGGTTTAATTAACTCCAACTAATCTAGGATGCTGAAACTATTTATCCATTCCAAGTTAAACAATAATGCCACTAAGAATAATGAAGAGACTACTGAGATAAAAAAGAATTGAAAAGATTTGAAATGGAACTTTCTTTAATTCTAAACATGAAACAAAGAATAAATCTCTACCCCTCTTAAAAAGACCGATGAAGAATGTGAACTTGGCGATAAACGAACCTATCTAATCCTGTTGTTAGTGCATGGCGTCAAATGTTGCCGAGAGTGGGTTACCTAAAATTTAAAATTAATATTTATTTAGAAGGCAAGTAAATATAAAGAATATTAAAATTTAATTTTTATATATTTGGTTTTTTTTTCAATTCTTCTTCTTCTTCTTATTCTTTTTCTTCTTCTTCTTATTCTTCTTATTCTTCTTATTCTTTCTTCTTATTCTTCTTCTTCGCTTTTTTCATTTATTCTCTTTTCTTCTTTCTTATTCTTCTTTTCTTATTCTTATTATTATTATTCTTATTCTTTTTCTTTAATTCTTGATTATTATTATTCTTCATTATTATTATTATTATTATTATTATTAAATTTTATTTTCTTTTCTTATTCTTCTTTCTATTCAAAAGTATTCTTATTCTTTGTTTTTTTTTTTTATTTTCTTATTCTTATTCTTATTCTTCTTTCCATTTTAGAACATTTTCTTATTCTTATTCTTATTTTAATTAAATATTATTCAAAGGAGAAATAAATTCTTCTTATTCTATTCTTATTAATATTCTTATTAGGTCTTATTCTTTCATATTATTTTATTCTTATTCTTATATCTTATTCTTTTCTTATTTTCTTATTCTTATTCTTTTTATTTCTTGGCTTATTCTTTATTTTTTTTCATAATTTTTCTAAAAAAAAAAAATTCTTATTCTTATTCTTTTATTCTTATTCTTCAATCTTTATCTTTTTCTTTTCTTTTTTCATTTTCTTCAAAAAACCATTTATTTTTCTTCAACTTCTTCTTTTCTTTTTATTCTTCTTTCTTCTTCATTTTTTCTTATTCTTTTCTTATTCTTATTCTTATTCTTATTCTTTATTCTTATTCTCTTCTTTTTATGGCACAAAAAATATTTTATTTAAATTCTTCTTCTTCTTATAAAACTTATATTTTATATTCTTATTCTTATTCTTCTTATCCTATTCTTCTTTCAAATTCTTATTCTTCTTTTATTCTTTAAAATTCTTCTTTTTCCATCCCATTCTTAAAATTATTTTATTTTCTTCTTATTCTTCTTCGATTTAAAATTTTTCTTATTCTTATTCATTATTCATTCTTTTTCTTATTCTTCTTTTTTTTTTTTCTTCTTCTTATTTTATTCTTTCCTTATTCTTATTCAAGTCTTTTATTCTTTTTCTTCTTTTCTTTCTTCTTCTTTTCTTATTCTTATTCTTTTATTCTTCTTCTTCTTATTATTCTTCTTTTTTTCTTCTTCTTCTTCTTCTTTTATTCTTCTTTTTCTTCTTCTTCTTCTTCATTTTTTTATTCTTTCTTCTTTTTCTTCTTATTCTTCTTCTTCTTTATTCTTCTTCTTCTTCTTCTTCTTCTTTCTTCTTTTTTATTTTATTCTTCTTCTTTTCTTCTATTCTTCTTCTTTTTCTTATTTTTCTTCTATTCTTCTTCTTTTTCTTTATTTTTCTTCTATTCTTCTTCTTTTTCTTCTTCTTATTCTTCTTTCAAACTTTTCTTCTTCTTATTTTTTTTCTTCTTTTCTTCTTTCTTCTTCTTATTCTTCTTATTCTTCTTCTTTATCTTATTTTATTCTTCTTCTTCTTCTTCTTCTTTTTCTTCTTCTTCTTCTTATTCTTCTTCTTCTATTCTTCTTCTTTTTTTCTTCTTCTTTCTTCTTATTCTTCTTCTTTTTTCTTTCTTCTTATTCTTCTTCTTCTTCTTTTTTCTTCTTCTTCTTTTCTGTTTTTCTTAATTCTTATTCTTCTTATTTTTATTCTTTCTTCTTCTTTATTCTTCTTCTTCTCTTTCCATCTTTTTTGCTATTTCTTTAAAAAATTCCAATTTTCTATTTCTTTTTTCTTTTCATTTTGTTTTAACCTTCGTCTTTTTTTTCTTTTTTTTTGCTTTTTTCCCTTTCTTCTTCTTTTCTTT
>CAHIKZ030002914.1:80000-125000 GCA_903632075.3 Acanthosepion pharaonis | reverse complement strand
TGAAAAAGCCACTATGTGAAGATGATAGGTAACTGAGAGACCTGTTGACATCTGTACTCTCTTTCTTCGTCCCTCTCGCTTCCTTGAGGAAATGATGCTTAGTATTATGTTCCCTATGAAATAAAGCGATTAAAAAATAAACCTGAAGAAAACTGTCGTCGATTCGGTCCGTGATGCAGCGTTGGGACTTGCCGATAAGCCACAAATGTGATAAAAACCAAACGAGGGTTTAGATGTTGTTAAAATAACCAATTAATGATTGGATCGTAGTAATGAAGTAATAAATCAACCCGTCACATATATCTTTTTAATTATTGACACCTTTGACCAGAAAATAAAGATCTTTCCCAAATCCTCATTCGCTTTTATAAAATCAGTAGGTACTAATACTATAGAGAATTGGCCAAAAAACGTTGTGAAAGCAATCACAAACCACTCCATTGTTTTGACCAAGAATTCATGGCAATTCACAGATAATAAAGAAAATTGTGGAGAGTCAAGTTTTAAAAGAAAATTACATCTAAAAATGTCGTCATCCAGAATTAACCAGAAAAAGAAATAGAAAGCAAAACAAATTCTCAAAAATTAATTTCTACAAAATAATAGTAACAAAAGTCAAATCATTGAAAATAATCAACAAGAGGGCATTTTACTAATATATATATATATATATATATATATATATATATATATATATATATATATATTTTCATCCTCAGACAAATTGTTTCGCTGTATCACAGCTCATCAATGTGGCTAGTCATCCGTTTGCCTCAAGTCAAGATCGAAGTCGGAGATTTTCCCCAAAAGTATCGGCTCTCGGCAGAGGGGAAGGTGACTCAGAGTGCTCGATTCATAGAAGAGCTTTACATTATCAGCAGTAGTAGTCACTGTTTAGAAATTCGCGCTTTCTCTCTAAAGTGCTCCACCGAAATTTATGTTTTCGGGGGCGTATATATATATATTGTCATCTACAGACAGGCTGTTTCGCTGTATCCCAGCTCATCAGTATGACTAGATATCCGATTGCCTCAAGCCAGGATCGAAGCACGACTGATTTGGCATCAGTTGAAGATTTTTCTCCTAAGCTATCGGCTCTCAGCAGTGAGGAAGGTGAATTTTTACGCATTTATTTTGAATAAACACGCCAATGACGCAGAGTGCTCGATTCATATATCTTTGAATTATATATATATATATATATATATATATATATATATATATATATATATATATATATATATAGAGAGAGAGAGAGAGAGAGAGAGACAAGTAAATATAATATATATGAATACAGACAAGCTGTTTGGCATTCGTTTTCCCAGGTCAACTGCTGCTGGACTGACGATATTTGTGGAAAAATTTTATCATGCTCTTGATAAAAACGGTGAACAAACTTTCCAAAGAAATGATAGCAGTCTCTCACACATCACAGACAGAATTTAGGGTCCACGTATCAGATCAAAGTCAATATGAACCGTACACAAAGACACTGTCCGATAGGAATTGATATAGCCAGGAATCAGCATGGAGAACCATTTTTGCCCTGCATCATCATGACTGATACTAACCTCCAGGCAAGAAACTCAGCGCCCCTTCCTCGTTCTCATGTTTTCTACTGACGTAACGGGATTATACTGAATCAGTTGCTAGGTGTTGCTAAGGAAGTTACTTCACTGCGTCATACCAGAATTTTTTTTTTAGAATCCATCTTGCGCATTTATAAATCTACCATTCTGCTGCCATATGGGGTCTGGTTCTCCGGTTATATATCTGGAGATTTCCTACAAAATCCAAAGAAGAGTCTATAATGTTGTCGGTCCTGACCTGGCATCTCGATTTTAGTCACTTTCCCACCACCCTGGCTTCTCTTTGTCTTTTCTGTTTTTATGACACTTCTATTAATGATCTCTCCTCTTTGGCATCTCGACTTATTTAAACGTACTACTTGATTGGCTACTAGGTCTCATCATTGAAATAACTCGATGGAACCGTAAATTCTATTCTAATAGTTTATTTTTTAATACTTCTCACCCTGTATATTGTGAAATGAAAGGACTTGACGGTCAGTGGTTTAATGAAATTTAAAGTTAAATACAAATGATTTATGTCGCAAGTTCTATGTTAACAGTTTTATTTGTCTTACTTCTCGCCTGTAGCTCCATGCTTTTTAGCCAACTTTAATCTTCAAAAATTCAATCGCAATCTACTGTCTCGCACTTCTCGCTTGTGGAAATCTCTTCCAGCTTCTTACTTCTCAGTCAACATTGAACTTCAGAAATTTAAATGTAATCGCTTTTTTTGTCTTCTTAGTTCCTGTTCTCACTCTTTAATAATGTTTTTTTCATAATTTCTAAAACTCAGTAACCCCTTGCGTCTTGGGGTGAAAATTATTTTAAAAAAAATGAGCAGACAAGTTTATTTCCGTTACTCAGACTGAAAATAGAAGACCAGTTCCATAATTTCCAATACTGGCGCACTTTCTTTGTTTTGATATACATTTTAAAATTTCGATGCTATACCCAGTGTTTATCAAAGTAATCAAAATCTCTGAGGAAGTTTGGTAAAGATAACCCTAACCCGAAAGTATTTATAGAAACGACCTAGTGAGGGCAACCTTACGGCGTTGGGAAAGTAACTGGAGCTGATTATCAGGTGCTCTCCATTCAAGGTGACTGTCGACAACGGATGAAGGGCGGATCTTAGTCCTGGATGGGAGTCACTAAGGTAATCTTTGCACCGGGTTTCCTTTGATCGTCGAGTGTAAAAGTGAGGCCAAGCCTACAATCTAAAACTATCCTACAGATACTACATCACCGTCAAGCGATTCACGAATAGTTCACGGAAGTTCTTTATACCCAATGTGGATCTCTTATTTTTTTCTGAACTAGGTGTTGATTTTTGTGGAGCTCTTTATATCCTTTTAAGCTACTTTTCTTGTATGGTTTTCATTATTTTTCTTATCCTTGAACATCTTAATCCGTTTTTTTTTTATCTTATTTTATTCTTCGTAAATTCATTAAATCTGGTAAACAAGTAGACATTGTTGATTGATTACTGTTGAAAAGTAACCCGGTTCGTTAATCACGTTTCTTTTTTAGATTTTTCGTCTGTGCAAAAGAAAATGGATTAATATCAGTATTGTCGGAAAGGAAAGGAAAATAATGAGGAAAATATGAAATATTGTACGATGATGGATGCTATGTACATGCAACGAAAGGTAGCAACACTGTGAAGGATTTACGTTTCCTTTATACTTATTTTAATACTATTTTATTTATAACTAGCTTAAAAGTCGCATTCCGGGAAATGAACATGATTGTCAAACGCATGGACAGTCTAGATATAAAATCCATTTACCCAATTGAAATTTACCTAAATCACCTAAAAAAGCATCTAACACAATCAACACTAAAGCTCTCTCTACGAACATCTAAGGTAATAAAAATCTGCTGTCTCATCACCAGTCAATAAATTCTATAAACAACAGCCACCTGCGTTAATGCAAAGCTCTTCAGTAAGATGAATAGAGCACTACGGCTGATTGGCATTTGTTTACATTTGTAAAAACAATACGCTGTGAGGCAGAAGCTGTTTCATTCTGCCGACTGAAGATAGCTCAGTGCTAGAAGCTCTGACCGACACCAAATTGGTTGAGTTTCGATCCCGTCTTGAGGCATTCGGATGTCTAATCGCACGGAGGAGATGTGATACAGCGAAACAGTACTGTCGGCGAATGATATATATATATATATATATATATATATATATATATATATATATATATATATATATATATATATATATATATGTATATTTTTGTCCGACATTATTTCTAATCCATTCAAAAATTACTGTTCTTTACACTTCGGGTATAAAACTGAAGCAAGCGGATATAGATTCGTAAATATCACAACGAGAAATATGCATTCCTTAAATAGGTAATCCAAACCTTTCTCTGTGAAGGCGGACTACATCGCTGAATTGGTAAAAAGCCATAGAAGCTGTTTACCTGATGGAAATGATCCGATTCCTTTTGTATGACTTCTCAATCTAGTTCAGTTGTTATCAATTTCACAGATTAAGAAAATATCAAGAATTTTTTTTTGCTTTCTGTTATTTTCTTAAATAGCGATTTTTTTTTTAAATTCAAGGTAAACCGAACGCGTAATCAGATACGAGTATCCACTAAAGATAAACATCTAAAGTAATACAAATATACCGGATTAATAAAACATCCATTCGAAATAAGACTGACTGTTCTTCGTGGCCAAGTCAGTGAGGCGTACCGGGTTAAAAGTTGGCTCCCACTACTCTTAGGAACTTAGATTCGATTCCTGTCGGAGAGCGCGATTTTTTTCATTGATTTCTCGAAAATTCAGTGATGTAGATGGTAATAAATATACTGTTTAATAAATTAACGGAACGCCTACTCGACTTAAAATTAACATTTAATGTGATATATATATATATATATATATATATATATATATATATATATATATATATATATATATAATGTGTGGGGGTATGCGTGTGTAGTATAAAATTTATTATATATATATATATATATATATATATAAAATTAATTGATTTAAAATATATTTTTTTTTACACAGTTCTAACCATGTTTCAAAAATGGAAGCCAAAAGCTTCAATTTAATTTTGTAATTAAATTAAAGACATTAGTTCATTTCATCCTCAAGCTTTATATATATATATATATATATATATATATATATATATATATATATATATATATATATATATATTTATATTTATATATATATTTATAATATATATATACCATATATATATATATATATATATATATATATATATATATACAACAATATATACATATACATGTATACATGATATACATATACACATACACAATGTATATATAAATATATATATATACATACACCTATATATAAACAAGCTCATATATATATATATGTACATACACACATTACATATAAATACATATATATAGACACATATATTTATATTTTATATATAAATATATATATCTATATCGCATATATATATATATACATACATTCTCAACTGATATACATATATATATATTAAACATACATACATATACATACATAAACATATATATATATATATATATATATATATATATACATGTATATTTTACATACATACATAAACATATCCATATATATAAGTACATTGTAAATAAAAATATATACTGTAAATATAAATATATATTATACACAATACATCTGGACATATATATATATATTTTTTTCCTTCTCTCCCTTTCTCCTTTTTATTAATTTTATTTATATATATATATATATATATATATATATATATATATATATATATATATATATTTAAATATAACTTATATATATATATATATATATATACATCCAGCAATACAGAATCATATATACAGATATGAAGAACACAGTATATTATGCAAAACATTGAATATCAACATAGGATCATCATATAATAAAAATAATAACCTATTAAATTTTACATGGTATATCATTATCATTGAAATTATTACAATTTTATAATAAGTTAAATTTATAACGGTGTTTACAGTTAATTATTAGTTCATATCTTTGATTTAAATGGATGGGTTATATTTTTAAATCTAATTATTTCAAATTTTTCGTTAATTCAAAATTAATATTGGGGCATTTTTATTGTTACATGTCCTTTTTTCCTGATTCATTTTCATTTAACCATAGGTGTTCTATTCTTTTCTTTTAGACTCCAAAAAATAATTGGATAATGAAGTCTTGTATATTTAATTACTGTTTCTTTTTATTGCATATGCCTTTATTTTTTCCTTGAATGGATTCATACTACCAATGTATAATTTTTTTATATTTGGGTTTTCTAGTGTAAATTTTGTATAAGATAAACTACAGAACTAGTCACAAAATTTATTTTGTATGGACAATTATTATATATTCCTACAATTTTTTTTATGTTATTATACTTATATTTTACAGCATGCAACCTGGTGAGAGAATCAAGTTTTTTTTTTTTATCCCTATACTTTTTAAAAATTCTGTTGTTATGTTTTTAATTATTTTTTCATTTCAACATTCTTTTTAAACCATATCAAATTTTTCAGGGTATTATAGGATGAAATATTTTACTATGTGGGTTAGTTTCTGGGTTTGGGAAATGATTCTTGATGAGATACTATATATATTTCCTGTCTCGTCACTTTTTGTGTATGTATATATCTAAATATGTCTGCGTGCTTATGTATTATAATCTGATTGTGTTTCTATTGTCTTTCGCAAGATGTCATAATCCCATGTATACACGAGTATCTCATTAAATTCAGGGGAGTCGATCTTAACGTTTATTCCAACGTAATTTCAATCGAAACAAAACGAACAAAATAACATTTGTATTTTTTCTTTTTATTTCAATCAATAAAATAAAATTTTAAACTTAATATAGATTAAATTTACATTTTTTGAAATGGGTTTTTTTAATTTCCATTTTTTTACAATTTAATACTTATTAGTTAGAATTAAATTCTATTTTTAATATAAACCTAACTTTAAAAGCATTTAATCTTTGATTAACATTATACGTACATCATCACATTATATATATATATATATATATATATATATATATATATATATATATATATATATGAATATCTCTCCTATTAACAATACATGAGGGTCACCATTGAATTGTGCCTTTATCGTTTTAAACTTTTGCATGCTTCACAATATTCAAATTACAAATCAGATGAACAGAAAGACTGTATTTCATTTGTCTTTCTTAAATGATTTATTTATAATATATATATATATATATATATATATATATATATATAAATGATTTGAAAAAATATTCATTTGATTTTTTTAATTTGTTTCCCCAAATGAATTTTTATGTTTTTCAAAAATTCATAAACATTAACCTGAAAAATAAATTCAATCCAATGATTATTTAAATTAATTCAAAAATTTTTTCCATCAAAATCATATATATTTGATTAACTTTTTAATCCTAATCAAATCTTTCTAAATTTATTAATGTTAATTTTAAAATTCTTGTTAATACAAAATTGAAATTTAATTTTTTTAACATGGATTAGATTTTGATAAAAAATATAACATTTTAAATTTCGTTAATTTATAATATTAATGCTCTGTAAATTTACATTGAGCAATATTTTTAAAAAAAAAAATATCTATAAGAACAATTATTATATTTCTCTTTGACTCTTTGCTTTATATATATATAAATGTTGTGCATACGTATAATGTTAGTCAAGATTTTATTATATATATATATATATATATATGTATGTATGTATGTGTGTGTGTGAATTTTTGTTTAAATGAAGCAGAGCAATAAAAAATTATTTAAGGCCCAGTTTATACGAGATAAAATTTAAGGAAGACATAATCCTATAATTATTTTTTAGTTTTGTTTTTTTCAAAAATTATAAATATTCCATGATTATCCTTTTTTTTCTCACAACTCAAACCTTTGAGTTTTCGAGTGTTTGAAATCAGTTTTGGTATCTGTCAAAAATGCGTGCATCCAGATGCATCAATAGATTTGCCTTTTCTCATGCACATGCGCATAGACCGTTATCCGGTTATCCCGTTCTCCTCATAATTTTTCTTCTCGCATACATAAAGATATATCTGCACATTTCGATATTTCTGACATAGACTGATTCATTTCTAAATAGTAAACCGCAGACTTTATCAGTAATTCTATTCTACGCGTGATATTGATATTTGATACGAAGTAATTTGTTCCAGGACAATCTGACATCCACAAAATATAGAGAAAAGCGAATGAAAAATCTGCAAAGAAAACCTACTTGATCTGAGTTTTTTTTTTTTTTCACAGAACAGGGAAAGAAATACAAACCAGTTGAATAATCACAAAATACAGCATCGAAGGATCTTCATTTACAAATTCGTTATTATATATATATATATATATATATATATATATATGCTGCACTCATTAAGAATAAAATCTCAATTCAAATTGCTCGTCATTGGAGCTACAAAAACCATCTGTTATTTTATTTAAATATCTGATATAGAAAATGTGTGTCAAGATTTATGACATTTCGATTTTGTTAATCTTACAAATAAAACAGAAAAGCACTTGTGAATGCTTTTATGGAATCTGTTTATTTTACTGAAAGTTAAACGAAATGGCGTTAAAAAGCAAATGATTTTAATTTTTTATTATTTAGATTTAACATATAAGTATATCTGAACGTCACTAGAATAAATAGACAAGCATTGCGATTGGAAATCAATATGTTTATGTGTAAACGGTCACTGGTTAAATATTGATAGATTTTGACCCAGTGTCTCTGCACAAAGTGGAGACGGTAGATTTTATGGTTTGTTATGAAGCCTTAGGATCAAATATATACAAGACAAGAAAAATATAAATATATTTTAGCAATAACATATTCTTCTTTTTCTTTTATCTAACTTCTCCCTTCAAGACCCGGATTATCATGGCTCTCCACAACGTCTGTCCTTTGGAGCTGTGAGCAAATATTTTTTTTATTCCCAATTCGATCTTCTGTCTTCTATTAGCACAAACCTGCTAAGTATGCTATTCACTGTTTTCCTCCTCAATAAATCATTTGAGTGTCAGATTCTCCAAGCCCTCTTTCTTCATTATATATCCCAAAATTTCGATTGTCTCCTTTTGATTCTAACTATAAATGTCCTCGTTGTTCGTCTATGGTATTCTCGGCAGTTTTCTATAGAATCTCTCTTGCCTCAAGTCTTCTCTTCATATTCTCTGGCATATAGAAGGAGTGATATTACATGGCGGTACATCACTTGTTCCATTATCTCTGACTTAATTTTCCTGTTTCTTAATACTTTGTTTAGATTTTCTAAGGCACCTTTTGGTATTCCTGTGCACTATTGGATTTTGATATCACATTTTCCATCATCAGCTAAAAATATTTTTACTATTCCTCTCAATCCCTGTTCCTCCATCCATTTACGTAAGCTAGTTATATAGGTTACTGGATGTAACATCTGCCCTTGTTTGACTTCAGTATATCTTGTGAGTGCCAAATTTATCCACGCTCTTTTTTTTTTTACTGCGTGTCCCAGAAATTTCAGCTGTATCTTTCGGATCCTAAGTATAAGTATTCGTTTTGATTCCTGTTATAGCATACCAACGGACGATAATGACTATGTTCCCATTCACATAAATACAATAGTAAATACTGTATGTTGGTCTGCAGTTGGAGATTCGTCTCCAGCTGTGCTGGTCAAACTCTCTGCCTCCGAGCATTGAAGATCCCCAGACGAGGCTATGTCGAAGGGCAAAGTCTCGTCTCGGGAAACGGCTACTCGAGCCCGTTTTATACGGGCTCTACGGGGAATTTTTGGCCGGGCCTACGGGCATGGATACCCCACATTAAATTCGTACTTGTGCCACATCTGACCGCGTGGGGCGGTTGGTAGATATCCTGCAGTCAGAGATTCGTCTCCGGCTGTGCTGGTCAAACTCTCTGCTTCCGGGCAGAGATGATCCCCAGACGAGGTTATGCTGAAGGGCGGATTCTCGTCTCGGAAAACAGATACACAACCACGTTTTAATACGGAATCTACATGGAATTTTTGGTCGAGCCTACGGGCTCGTATACTCCACATTAAATTCGGCCTTGTGCCATATCTGACCGCCTGTGGCAGTTGGAGATTCATTATGGAATTCACTTGACTCACTTCGAGCAATTAACTACTTCTTCTACGCTCCGCTGGCGAATCTTATATGTGTTGTTCTTGTCTTAGGTATTATCGTTCATTACCAAATTCCGTGTGATTATTCTATTCAGTAACCTTCCCTAGTTTTACAACAATTCCATTTCTTTTATGATTTGTTAAAGTTCCAAATCATTAATTTAATGCCAAATTTACAGGGCCGATTACATTGCACATTCTTCTTTGTGTAGGTTAAATAAATCCATTAACTTTTTATTGGATTTATTTGATATTACAGTTATTAGTTCAGTATATTTTCTTTGTTTCTAACGAGATTAGCTGTTTCTTGATACATTTTTAGTTTTTTTAAAAGGAAGCAAAATACAACTGAATTTCTTTTAGATTGTTTGCATTTCTTTTTAATAATAGCGAAAATATCTCCGATGAGGTGGAAGGATATTCTTCAGTGTCATTCGCAAGGGCAGTTGACAAGAGAATTGATGTCTTCATGGGATTATCGTCTTTTTAGGTGTTCATTTACAATTTAAATAAAAATGATTCTTGTCGAAAATTTTATTTTGAATGATAATAAATTAGAATTGTCTGCCTCATCGTTGATTAGCAGAAAAATGAAGCCAGTCTTAAAAAAAGAAGTATTAAAAAAGAAGCTAGTCTCAAAATATCGACTTTGATAATTTCTGGGTACTGCCCGAAACGTAAAACAAAAAGATTTGAATGGATATTTTACACGATTTGTTATTAATTTCACTGTTTAAGGAAAAAGCAAGGATAACAACTCAAACACGTGTACGCATTAAAATATATTTTATGGTAATAAACATATTATTACATTAAAAATCCACTGAATATATATTGTCCTACCAACAAACTCTTTCACATCTACAATTGGAAAGAATCTATCTAAACTCAAGAAAAATTTATTCCTTCTAAATTTGTTCCTTGCCTGAAAAATTTGTTCCTTGTCGCAAAAATACATAGGGGAAAAAAATAAAAAAAATCGAAATAAAAGAAAAATATGAACACAAAAGGACATTTTACAAACAATGCATCAAATGCATTGGTTAATTATTTCAACTTTCCATCTGACCACAATTTTTTTTTAAAAAAAAAACTTTTTTTGATCAAAAAAGAAATAATTTTTCTACGACGCAAATGTCTGAAAATTGCCTTGATCGCATTTCATCTACAGTATATTTGCACCTTTGCTCTTTATAACATTTCATATTTCCTGGCAGATCTTCTAATATCATTGTGTGGGATATTTACTAACAAGAAGATGGAAAGAAAAAGAACCTAAATGAGATGGACTAGATAAAAAAAAAATCCCCAGCGTTCCTCGTTCGTGCACATGTGCAGTCGCACCAACATAACATGAAGTCTTAAAGGACGAAACGCATCACAAGCAAACTTTTTCCAATTTGTCATACATTTTCCCCAATATTTTTCTTGATATATAAAAATATATATATCATTATCTCTCTCTCTCTCTCTCTCTCTCTCTCTATATATATATATATATATATATATATATATATATATATATATATTATTGGACGTGTTTTTAGTAAATTTTTTTTTTTTTTCTTACTTAAAAAAAATTCATGTATTATTGTTTTATATGTTAACAGTCATTTAAAAGAAAATAATGAGTACTTAATGTAAAAGCAATGAATAGTCAGGCAGACATAATCATGATTCCAGAAGGTTTTTAACTGAACAATATCAGTTAAATGTCTTTGTAATTAATAGCATTAAAAAAAACAACTTTTCTACCATCATCTCAACAAAAGGAAAGTAGTTCAGAATAAATCTGAAAATTGAAAAGTGTGCGTCTGTTTAACTTCCCCTCTCCATCTTTGCAAAGATTTTGAGCATTGATTTTTGAGGCTTTGGCAGTAAAATGAGAGACCAAAAGAAATCTACAGGAATTCGGGCGAAAACATTGAAGATTGTGGGCGTGGAGAGGCATGATACGATTAATCTTACGCATCGAAGATTTACTTGTGTAATCCGACGGTTTTAAAATTAAAATATTAAAAAAAAAAAAAAAAAAAAACGGAAACAAAATTGAGGATAATGATATTTTACTGACAAATACATATACAGAGCTCATTCTTTCTCATATATATATATATATATATATATATATATATATATATATATATATATATTTGATGTTTGTTGTGTTTAAGATGATGCAAAAGTGTATATACAGGAATGAAAAACAAAACGCACGCAAAAAAATTTATTGCATTGATTGTTTTTCATATCATTAATAATAATCAATAATAAGCATATCAATATCTCAACCGTTTAAACTGTTTGCCCATGATATTCAATTACGTACTCTACGTAGACTGTATACCTACTGCATATATGAGGGATATATATATATATATATATATATATATATATATATATATATATTTGCAGATATATTTGTTTTTGATTTTGTCGACTGCACATTATATGAAAGGGTTTTTTAGGCACCGTCTGTAAAAAAAAGGTCACCATGACGCAATTCACCCAATTTGAAAAACGTTATGCAGTACTATTTGGCATTCGCGCAGGAAGCTCCAATATGAACATTTCAGAAATTTCAGAGTATTCAGAAGGAGTTGGATGAGTTTAATGGTGATTACGAAGGTGTTTTGAGTGATCACTTATGATGGCGACGTTATGCTTCCGTTCATCTTCCCAAAGGGCTTCAGTCTCAACACGGAGGCCTAAATAATAACAGTAATATAAGGAAAGAAGTCGTGTCTAGAAGAGTTTAAACGTTTGTAAAATTTGAGGTGTACATATTTTCATGTTTTTTTTTTTTTATTATAGTAGAAAGCAGTCGACTTTCTAAAGACCATAGGGTCCCAGCTCCACCATGCTTGATGTTGCTGAAATAGTTTCTGTTAGTAGTTTTTCTGGGTTGGAGTTGCTAGTGTTTTGCCTGCATATGCAACATCGTCCTCATTTAATAAGTGAATGAAAAATACGACAGCATAAATATATGAAAAGTTCAGATAAAACATAAATATCTACGCATAAATAACTTGCATATATATATATTACCTAACTACCAAATTACAGATATATGCCAATTAATAAAGTTCATCTTAACACATAATAATTTTAAATACAACAACAAACACTATTTACAAATTAGTGGCAATTTCAATGGGAACAAAATGGCACCTAGTTATGCTAATATCTTTTATGCACATTCTAGAAAATTGAAGATACTAGACAATTCGGATATAAACCATCAACTTACTTTAGATATATTGATGACATTTTTCTTATTATGGACTCATGGATCAGAAAAAATTAAAAACCTTTTTCACTTTCTGCAACAATTTCCACGATACAATTAAATTTACCATGGAGCACTCATACACATCCATCCCTTTCTTTAGACGTTATGATAAAATTAAACAAACATACACTTTCTACCAGTCTATACAACAAACCCAAAAACCAACATAAATTCTGCACTTTAACAGCTGTCATCCCTTTAAATTAAAAAAATCTATTGTATACAGCTCATTTCTTTGAACCAAACGCATATGCTCAGACCATTTAGATTTTCTATAATCCTTAATAAATTTAACAAAATTCCCTAAAATGCAAATACCCAATAAAAAATAATAAAAAAAAGCACTAAATAAAACTATCCTGATAAATTTTGTAACACATTTCTCACATACAAGAAAAATAAAAAATATAACAATCGGATTCCCATGGTTTTTAACCACAATCAATATTCCCACACACTTATTCATAAATTAAAAAAATGATTAAAAGAACCTCCAATTAGACAACAAGATCAAAGACATTTTCGATAAACCACCCATAAATGCAATGAAACAATCACCTAACTTATCAGCTATCCTCACCTCTACCAAATATCTAAACAATAGAAACTTAACAGGAAATTACAAATGTAACAAACCTCGTTGCTTAATTTGCAAACATTTAGTAATAAAAATACATTTTACGTACCCAACACCAATATCAGGATACAGCCAATTAACCTCACCTTTTTATACCCATAACGTAATCTATTATTTATTCTGCAACTTATGTTCTAATATGGATATATTGGTGAGTCTGGAAACAATTTTTAGATTTCGTTTTAATAACCATAAACAAACAATACGTCAAAACAACCCTTATTCCCCATAGCTAAACACTACAATCAATCAGGACACACATTTAGAAAACTGCAAATGTTTATTAATAGATTCCGATTTTACTTCCACATTCACACGCAGAAAAAAAAAATACATATTGGATTTTAAAATTAAATACACATAAATTAGGGTTGAATAGGGACTTAGGTGTTTTAAATCTTTATAAATATTTCAATAGCTAAGCAATTTCTTTTAGATATAGTAAAAAAATATTTTTAAAATATTTATGACAGTTAGATTTAAGTTAGGAATATCTGAACAGTGACGTTCCATATCACGTGACGTCCGCGTCTCGCGAAGGACGCTACTTATCCAACAAACAGTAATTTTAATTTATTTGTAACAAAACAGTTATTTCTGATGAAAATTGAGGACAATTTGAAATATCAAATATATATATAAATAAATAAATACTTTCATAAAATAAAACATTATAATTTTTAATTTGAAACTTTTTATATATATATATATATATATATATATATATATATATATATATATAATATATATTATATATATATATATGAGAGAAAATGTGTATATTAAAAAAAGAAGAGAGACACCGCAGACGTTTTTTGGTTGTAATGTGGATTTAAAAAAAAATATTATGCTTTATTTTCCATAAATTTACTACACGAGTTTCTGGTCTCGCGACCTTCATCAGGCAAAGGGTGGAGATTTCCACATACTATTAAAATAAATAATCTTTTTCTTTATGTTTTACGATGTTAAATAATCTCGATATGAGACATTCTCTTTTTTTGTTAGTGATCCAAACGTCTTTCTTGAACTGGCATTGAAAAGTTCTGTGTGAAGGGTTATAAAACAATTAAGATTATGTGTGTGTGTGTGTGTGTGTGTGTGTGTGTGTGTGTGTGTGTGTGTACTGATTCCTTGTAATGGAACGGTATGTGTGTGTGTTTGTGTGTGTGTGTGTAAGAGTGTGTGGGTGTAAAGATATGTTCACTGATTCCTCGTAGTGTATATGTATGGAGATGGGATATACACGTATATACACGCATGCTGACAAAAGCACACGAAAATGGAATAAATCTAAGAACACAAAGGGGTCATTAAAAGATAAGCATGCCGATAACTACTCCATCATTTCTCGAACCAATCTTAATTGTTTTATAACCCTTCATGCAGAACTTATCAATGCCAGTTCAAGAAAGACATTTGGATCACTCACACAAAAAAGAGAATGTTTCATATGGAGAATATTTAACATCAAAACACATAAAGAAAAATTTTTAATTATTTTTAATAATATGTGGAAATCTCCACCCTTTGCCTGATGACGGTTGCTCGACCGGAAACACGTGTACCAAAATTATGGAAAATAAAGCATAATATTTTTTAAAAAAACCACATTTCCCTTTTTTTTAGTATATATATATATATATATATATATATATATATATATATATATATATAGTAAAGGTAATATATAAATCCGTTGGTATATAATCCACGTGGATCCTGGTAATATAAAATATTAAAACTGATCTACAGAAATGTATTTATTATTACAGAGCAAAAATTAATACACAATGAAATCCAAAATCACCTCATATGTGAAATAAGCTTATTTCGCGAGATGAAAATATAATTCGTTAGTCTTATCATCCACGGTATAGACTGAGTTCGTGTCGAAACAGAAATTTGACTGTGAAAGCTACAAAAAAAAATGTCGAAAAACTAATATAGAATTTATCCATTTCAAATGACGAAAGGCACGAGACAGTGGTCAGGGAAGGGTGGAAGATATTTGTCTTAAAGGGAAGAGTATTTTCTTAAAGAGAATTTTTATAAAATTAAAGCCAGATATTATCCTTATGACATTAAATTGGAGTTATATGGAGAATAAAATGTTAATTTAAAATTATGAGAGGAATAAAAAGGGGTTTAAAAAACTTTAAAATATATAGATAAAGTTATATTTAAAAAACAAAAACCTACATAAAAAAAGTTAAAAGTCATATTTAAAAAATGAAAAATTTTTAAAAAAAAGCTATACTTAAATAAGTTATATTTAAAAATAAATTATATTTAAATAATTTATATTTATAAAAATAAAATAAAGTAAAATTTAAAAATAAGTTATATTTAATATAAAATAAATAGGTTATATTAAAAAAAAATATATTTAAAAATAAAAATAAGATAAAATAAATTATATATTTAAAAATAAAATATAATGAAATAAATTAAAATGAAAAAGTTATATTTAAAAATAAGTTATATCCAAAAGCAAGTTATTTTAAAAATATAAAGTTATACTTAAAAATACAAAGTTATATTAAAAAACAACCATAAAACATATAGATAAAGAGAAGTAAGTGATGAAAGCAAAGGGAGTTCTCATAACAGGGGACAATTTATAAATTATAATTAATATAGTGTAAAGATAGGAATATAGAAATTAGAATTAGTTACACATTCGACATTTGAAGAGTTAAAGAAATATAGTAGCTAATTAAGTGAAACCTATATTATGGAAATTTTATTTGTTTTTATGCTGACATTTTAATACTAATTCATTCCTCTGATTCAATAGTTGGCTTTGATTACTGTATTTTATTCTTCTCATTTTTTCTTCTAAACATAAGTCACACTTATCTCTAAGACTATTAGTAGTATGTGCGGAACCTATAATCTTCCAAACTATCTGTGGGTTCAACCTTTCTCCTTCAATTCCCAAAATTTCTTTGAAAGAGCTGTCTGGTGTTTTAATTTAGGGTTAGTAAATGGGTGCCTATGGGTATAAAATCTCTGTTTCCATTCCCGCACGGAAATTCCAATGTAAACATTATAATTTTTCATATTTTCTTTGGGGGAAATGGTTGCTTCATATATAACCCTGGAGAATATATATATATATATATATATATATATATATATATATATATATATTAAACAAAGCTGATATGTATTTAGTTTTAAAATATTATGTACCAAAAACAAAATAAATTTTTGCACTTATCTGTTTGATTCATCACGAGGCTGAAATGCATGCATCTTGATACCTTAACTTCCAGGAGCAAAAGAGAGAGATTGACTTTGCCGCCTAACGACGTCTCGTGCGGGTCTTGCCAGGTCATTGACTGTTTATTATTCTCATGAATTAATTTTTATTGCTATTTTTGTTTAGGTTTTGTCTATCGCTACACTAGTCCCACACCTCACACGACAAAAATATTAGACCAAATTCTATTTTTAGTTCTTAAATGCTTGTTCCATTTTCTTTCTTTTGTAGATATAACAATATAGCCACTGCTGATCGGAAGAATGGTTGACGAGCAACAAAGTCCGTAAACATCAAAAGACGTTAAAAAAATAGAAACTGAAATCAAATATGGTTCAAATGAACTTGGTTATAAAATACAGCTATAATCATTGTTTTTTACGCTATGTATTCAAGAAACGCCAGCTGTTATATATGGAATCATAAGAGTAAATGAAAATTTTGAAATCTTCATCAGTCAGTCATATGTCATGCGTGATATACGCTTAGGTGATCATGTATCTTTCGATAGATAACTGACGAGGCAGATTTTTCCCCGCAGTAGGTTGCCATTTCTTTCTGCGGTAGACCAGTTGCCATCCAAGGCTATAGAACCTGGTTTGTCCTGTTTTTTACACATAGCTGTGTGTGGGAAAGAAGAAGGAGATTCATACCTTTTCCAAGGGTATTAGTACGTTAGTGAATGGAATGGATTCAACTGAAATTCGAATTCCGATTCCTTAATCCGAGCCGATTATCCATTATCTTCATAATAAATCCATATAAATCATATTTTCTAAAATCATTTGTTAAACTGATCCCAGTCTTTATATACGTAATGGTTTATGTTAAATGAAAGTTTTGTTCTATTTGTTTAATAAATCTTCGCCGTTGTATGTGTAATCGTTACATTAAATGAAATGTTATCGTATCTGTTAAGTAAATCCTATCCATTATGTAATCATTAAATTAAAAGATGGTGTTAATATAATTGTTTAATTAATCCAACCTGTGATTGTTTTAATGTTCGAATAATACTGCTATGATTCAGAAGAAAATGTGGATGATATGAAGATACTTTTTAATTTTACATCGGAAACAAAAATTGCTGAGACTAATTGAAACATCTTTTCATTGTCAAGAAAGAACACAGAAAAAATGGTGAAGCTGTCCCAGTGAAAGTCAAAAAAACTCAATGAAGATTTTATCTAAAAAATAAATAAAAAATACAAATCCATCATTATGATGGTAATTATCCCACCAGAGACTACGGAATAATTTCAGAATAATAGACAATTGGACGAAAAGAGAGAAAATTGGAAAATTGTGATATTACGAAAAATGTTGTAACTCTGATGAGTTTTGCAGTGATTTAGTCGATTAAATTAAACTCCCACAATACTGCAAATAAAGTATCCTTTGATATATTAAAGAATATCCAGATATTCAGAAAGAAGAATTGATATAAAATGATAATAAATCACTGAATGTTACACAATACAAAATACGTTGCATTAGTAGAATATATGTATTGTAACCTAGGGAAGGTTACTGAATAGAATAATCACACGAAGGTTGAAAATGAACGATAATACTTAGGACAAGAACAACGCATATAAGATTCGCCAGCGGCGTGTAGAAGAAGTAGTCAACTGCTAGAAGTGAGTCAAGTGAATCTTCAACTGCAGGATATCTACCAACCGCCCCACGTGGTCAGATGTGGCACAAGGCCGAATTTAATTTGGGGTATCCGAGCCTGTAGGTTCCGCAAAAAATTCCCCGTAGACCCCGCATACAACGGTGTCGGGTATCTGTTTTCCAAGACGAGACTCTATCCTACAACATAGACTCGTCTGGAGATCCTCTCTGCTCGGAGGCAGAAAGTTTGACCAGCTTGAGAGGAATCTCCAACTGTAGACCAACATGCAGTATTTACTAGTGTATGCGAATGGGGACATGCCCGTTGTCGTCTGTAGGTACGCTACAACAATATGAAAGTCCAAAACTCGTTTGCTGGTCAGCGTAAATCAAAGAATCATCGTCGTCGTCATCATTTGCGGAAAACGTTGTCGAGTATTGGGGTGCTCAGCGACATTTCCTTCGGTGTGAAATGAGTCCTATATTGGATTGGAAGAGATGTCCGCAGCCACCGCATTGGTAAGGTAGGAGAATCCAGTGGATGGAGGATTCTGGCTTTTCTTTTGGCACTTTTCCTATCTTCTATTTGTTTTCTTCTGTTTTAGAAGGATGTTTTTTTTTCGTAGAAATACTCTTCTCCAATCTTTCTGCAGTTTCCGTCACCTAATGAACCGGGTTGTTTTTGAGCTGATCCTTGAATCGACGAAGCCAGATGTGAGCTTCGAGAAGAAGATTTTTGTGGGTAGGCGGGTGTCCGGCATTCAGGCAAGGCGTCCGACCCATCGAAGTCAGTGGCGAGTCATGCCTGTTTCTAAGCTCTCCATGTTTATTACAACACCACTGCTAATAAAAAAAAAGCGAAAAGTTAACAAAATCGGTAAAAGGCCTAGAATTTAAACAATTGTTCTTTGACCAATAACCTAAAGAAAGTCAAGGAACTTTGGGAAACATGTTTGTTTAACTTTATCAAGAAAGGTAATTATTGTATGGATTATGTAAAAATATTTTAAAAGTCCTTGTAAAAGCAAAGATTATTTCCCCATCTATTAGCGTAGTATTACATTCACAGAACTTGGTTAAACTTAACAAATTGCGTCAATAAATTCTCACGTATTTACTAGGCAAATATTCTTACAGCACCACGTCGTCTCTTGCCAAATGCGAGCTCTGAAGAAGACGACTTGTTTGGGTAGGTAGATGTCTAGCATTCGGGCAATATTATGGGGTCCTCCCCTTTTTCATATAAGTGGACTCGACCAGAGTGTTACTTGGACTGCTGCCGTTAAATACCCAGAGTCAGTCAGAATATACAAAGTCGTAGTGAGCAGAGATTGTGATTGAGTTGGAGGTAGAGTAATTGTGTGAGGTCGCCGCTTGTAGAAGTCAGTTACAAGCACCTAGACTACAAGGAAGTCCTACTTCGAGACTATATATATATATATATATATATATATATATATATATATGGTTGGATAGATGTGAGTTTGTGACCCTGGGTTCACGCTTTAGCGATCGTCAGACAAATACATATATTTATTTATATTTATATACACTTTTCACACACACACACACACACACACACACACACACATATATATATATATATATATATATATATATATATATATTATTTATTGCTAACCACGTTCCTGGATTTACTAACAGTATTACCCATTGTATTATTGTGTAAATACATTTAATTTCTTATCTTTAATTCCTGCGTTTGTCATTCATTGGAGACCGAATTTCATCTAGGGATCCACAACAGGCAAGATGTCCAGTCCATCGAAGTCGTGGCGGGTCATGATTTTTTCTCGGCTCTCCATCGATGCGCAGACGAAAACTTCGTCGTTTGTGATCCGGTCCTGTCACGAAATCAACGAATATCGTAAATATAATTAAGTAGAAATGGAACTCTTTCTATATATTATGAATCCAAAAACGATATTGCATCAGGTTTTTCTGAATCAATCAATCAGATTAAAACATGGATCCGAAACCATAAAATATTAAGACATCTTATTTAAAAGAACAAGCAGACGATACCAGAAAATGAAGAAAAAAATGGAGACAAATTCCAGTTCAATCCAGTACGACATATTTTTTAAGAGTCTTAAAAAAATAAAAACTATAAATAAAACTATTTTAAATTGTCATTTGCCATCAGCGTTTAAGATATTCATGTCATAAGTAAAAAAAAAAGAAAGTTTTATGGCATTTAGAAAAGAAAAACCAGCATTTGTCGATTGTCTGAAATGCATTGGTTACATGCATTTAGAAAATTATACTACTTAAAATAAATCAATATAATTTTTTAATCTTGCGTATATATTAAGAATAATGAACAAAAGGCAATATCTGAATTGTTCAGCGCGATGCAGACCTAATTTTTTTTAAAAAAATGACGAGATTATTATCTTCTGTCGCTGATCAGACTATATATGAGCGCTTCTCCATGGCGGACTAAAAAGGATCAAATTATCGTATCTGACTTCGGCTGGACATGCTATATTTTATCTCTCAATTGTATCTCTTTCTGCAGAGAGAGAGCGGCACTGAGAATATTACTGAGCTGTGCCCAGTATAGAGGAACAGCTGCCCGCAGCAGTACTCAGCTCATTGCACTAAAAAGTGTGAATCCGTAGTAATACTGATGGCAGTGTAACCTACAATTGCAGGGGCTGGACTATTTTTGGAGCTGGCCCGAGTTCACATGCTCGATCGCCTCACATTAAACCTACCTTGTATCACATCCTGTCAGCGTGGGACGGCATGTACAAACTATATTTTATCTCTAAATTGTGCTTCTGAGTTCAGACAAAACAACAAATCAATGAGGGATGCTTGGTCCTGGGAATTCAAATCCTGTAGCAACACCTCCCTCATTGAGCCAAACAGGGAGAATGGGTAAAACATCGATGTCAGCGACACGTTGATTGAGGGGACTGTACATTTTTTGGACTCAGCTCATTTGCACGCGCTGGGCTCCTCACATTAAACCAGCCTTGTGTCATATCCTGTCGCTGTGGTGGGATGAGTATATACTAAGTGAAGTATATGTTTGCTCGGTAATAAACGGTTATTAGACACAGCGTCCGAGCACGCCAGTTTGCCTATCATCAAGAAGTTATCCTCTTAGCAAATCAATCATGGCGGTATTCGAACAGGCCCCATAATAGGAAATCGAATGATCTAACCACTCAGCTGCGCACCCATATATACACACATACATAGATACATACATACATACGTGCATATATACACACGTACATAGATACATACATACATACGTGCATATATACACACGTACATAGATACATACATACATACGAGGCATATATACACAGATGCATAGATACATACATACATACGTGCATATATACACGTGCATAGATACATACATACATACGTGCATATATACACACGTGCATAGATACATACATACATACGTCATATATACACACGTGCATAGATACATACATACATACGTGCATAGATACATACATACATACGTGCATATATACAAACGTGCATAGATACATACATACATACGTGCATATATACATACGTGCATAGATACATACATACATACGTGCATATATACATACGTGCATAGATACATACATACATACGTGCATATATACACACGTGCATAGATACATACATACGTGCATATATACACACGTGCATAGATACATACATACGTGCATATATACACACGTGCATATATACATACATACATACGTGCATATATACATACGTGCATAGATACATACATACATACGTGCATATATACATACGTGCATAGATACATACATACATACGTGCATATATACACACGTGCATAGATACATACATACATACGTGCATATATACACACGTGCATAGATACATACATTTAACACGTGTATATATACACGTGCATATATACATACATACGTGCATATATACACACGTGCATAGATACATACATACGTGCATATATACACACGTGCATATATACACACGTACATAGATACATACATACATACGTGCATATATACACACGTGCATAGATACATACATACATACGTGCATATATACACACGTGCATAGATACATACATACATACGTGCATATATACATACGTGCATATATATACATACATACAGTTAACACGTTCATATATGTTCAACAATATATTTATATTCATGCACATGTATATTTCTTATTGTGAAAAATATTTAGTGTGTATACGTGTTTAAGAAGTCATCTCTATTTTTAAGCAGTGAAATTAATGTCAACTGGTTTAGCGATCAACGTGTTTCTAAAGCAAATGTTCCTCAAAGTAGGATTTTTCGTTTGTTTTCTTTGTCTAACGGCATATTCAACTCTTTATGGGTTATTTAATACCGAAATTTAATTTTCTTGGGAGCTTTGAAGTAATAAAAATATATGTTAGTTTGCTTTCTCAATTGAGTACATGGTAGAAGATACCCAGCTTTTGTGCATATACATGTTTGTGTAGACATGATTACTAGAGGTGGTGATGTGTGTGTTTTATGTTGTAGTTTTGTTAAAGTTATATTTTGGAGTAAAGTTTGATTTCTTTAAGTAATTATAAGAAATTATATGGATAAATGTCATGAAAGCGTTCTTTCATGTTGGTTGTCTGGTTGATTTTATTTAGCGGCACATCAACCTCTATCGGCTATTTAATGCCGGAATCTAAATATTTTGAACGCAATTGCAGGCCTTCACCTACAGATAAAATGTATTGCTGGTCATTTTACTATAAAGATGTGTTGCTGGTCATTTTACTATAAATATGTATTTTGATACTTTCAGGGTATTTTTTGTTTGTTTTGGGAGGTTCACTGGGTCCCTAACAGGTACTACCACTCTGGTGTTAGGGTGGACGTGGGAACGACAGCAAATAAGATATTTCCTTAAAACCTCCAATCTCCCGATAAGAGGTCTTGCTCCCAGATATAGTTTATCCTTATAAACCCAGGAGAGGAAGTAATAAGTTAAACATTGATAATTTAAAAAAAAACAGAAGTGCCTACTCGAATTCGTGTACCAATTTGATTCTAAGAAACAATTCATTTTTATTTTTAATCTGACATTATTTCTTATTATTCTAAACGTTATTTTTGTGGATAAACGTGTTTGAGTAGACGCCCTGCTTTAATTATTTATGCGTTTATTGATTTACTTTACACAGTGTGTATTACGTGTAGAGACCAGCACATTTGATAGATTTATAAAATAATTGTTCTCTCCGGTAGAGTTCGAACCGGCGTCTCCCTTTGTAGGAGAAATGGCTTTACACCAATCTGAGCATTCCAGCAGCCAGGTTTCGGCGGTTTCCCTGGTCAAGTACTTTAAAGAATGCTGTATTAGACTAATTCTCCTACAAAAGGAGACAAAGGGTGATACATAACGGAGGATGCATTTTCTATATTATATTTTCTCAAGTACACAAGCCGGTAGACAAAATAAATGTGGTTTAAAAAAAAAAAAAAAAACGTCTACTCTAATACAGTTCTCCATGAAAAATAACGTTTGGAGTAAAAAAAAAAAAAATGTCGGATTAAAAAATAAAATCTATTCATTGTTTAGATATTGCTTTGTTTAGGTTTCGGATAAAAAACTCACCAGACACGTGTTTCGATAAAAAATCTGAATGAGATTGTGCTTTTAAAAAGCAATATATATATATATATATATATATATATATATATATAATAAAAAGGCTTAAAACAAATAGTCATAATTTATTCCATTGGAATCATTAAATACATTCAATTCATCAGACCTTTGAATTTCTAGGTCTGATGAATTGATCGTATTTACGATTCCAATGGAATAAATTATGACCATGGAATATTAGTGTTTAAGCCTTTTTATTATATCCTTACTCTGTCCTGGACATTGAGTTCTACCTGGATTCTATCCTCTTGGAATTTTTTATTCAAAAAATATATATGTATGTGTATGCATCTATGTATATATATTTATATATTTTGCATATGTATGTGTATATTTACCACTAATATTATCTATCTATATCTATATCTATATCTATATATCTATATCTATATATATATATATATATATATATATATATATATATCAATGGAAAGGTTTGTTTCTGTTTTTCATTGTCAATGTAAAATGACTGCAACTTGACATTGGCGTTTGTATTGGTTCCGATTTCTGGTATGTTCTCGATTGAAACATTGCATCGTTCAGTAACGAGTTAGATTTTGTTGAATGTTCACCTCACTTTCACCTTGAATTTCGGAAAGAAGTAAGCGACGAAACTGTGACAAAAAAAAACCAAAAAAAACCATAGAGAAGGTTTATTTGGATCGTGCTCCAGATCTTTGGACGGTCAAAATGTGGTTTGGGTGATTTTAAACTAAACAAGCATCCATGCCCCGAGGGTCCTTCCGATGTCGATGAAGACGTTCTGCTTGCCATCGTGGAGAATAGACCGACGATTTCGACGGAAGTCATTGTTAATCGTTTGAAAATCGATATCTGTAATGATTGTCGCCTTTTGAAGATATTTGGGTTCAAGAAAAACGGCAAATCGAGAAGATGCCATTTTCTACTGCAGTAAGGCAAGATCGGATGTTGTAGCTCAGAAGTTGCAGAAACTAAAAGAATTGAAATGAGAAACCCTTCAGCAGCCACCGTCGACTGGGCTTCTTCTTTTCATTTGTCTCCGTTTCTACAGAACAATTTGAATGACAAAAAAGTTAACTCTTTACTATCAATCAAAAATTACCTCACAACATTCTTCCGATAAAACCTCGAAAATGACAACAGCAATCTTGTAGAACGACGGGAAATGATGTACACTAAAAGAAGTTTTTTGTTAGTATTTAAAATTTTGTTTTCAATTTTCTAAACAGGCAAGAATTTGTGCAATGTTATTTATATATACGCAAATATTTAAGTAAATGCTGTGTTTATAATAAACAGTATTAACAACATTTACCGGTCTGAACGTCCGAGTAATTCATGTATATATATATATATATATATATATATATATATATATATATAATATATATATATAAACTCTCTATCGTGGACGTTAAATGACGATCAGCAGTAGATGGTGCCTTTCGTTTTACACTTATGCATGCTAGCAGGAGTTATTGTGGAGAAAATCAGGGAAAGGAAAGACAAATTTCATTTCTGCTTTCTTAAATGTCATACTATCCCAGCCTTGCTGCAGCCGACAAAGCTATACTGAAAATTGTTAAAAAATGGATTTAAATGACGTCTATGCTTCAGAGTTGGCGAACCTGATCCCGGTGCTTCAGTCTACTGTCTTCAAAACCCTTAATGAAACATGCCTTATACCACACCTTTTGGTTTGATGCTTGGGCTTACCAGGTTTTCATATCAAAGTTGAGACGTTTCAAGTTGTCTTTCAATTTGTGGACGTCCATCTGAACGCTTGGACTTTGGTAATTGACCCTAAAGCACCTTTTTTTCAAAGCATATGCTCATCCATTTTCACAACATGACCAGCCAACTTAAGTTGTATCTTTTCTAGAATGGTTTCAGTGCCTGTTATGTTGTTACATTTCTTCAGTATTGCACTATTCTTAACCCTGTCATCCCATTTTATATCACATATGGCAAATAGACTGCGCATCAAGTCATATATATATATATATATATATATATATATATATATATATATATATATATATATATATAGATAGATAGATATAAAAAAAGAATATCTGAATAAGAGTGTATATATATATATATATTGTATGTATATATATTGGCCTATATATGTATGTATATATATATAGATATATATAATATATATATATATATATATATATATATATATATATATATATATATATATATATATATATGTATATATATGTATATATATATATATATATATATATATCGTTGGGGATAGGGTCAGGGCTTAATTAAGCAGGTTAGCAAGTCGGTTTCCGATTGTCTCCCATCAGTTGCTTTACGTAGCATTTTCGAACTAGGTCTGCGTTTCCGTCTTTTATATTTCCTGTATTGCCCTACATCAAATTGAGTAATTTAGTATATGAATTTAATTGCCAGTGTGTTGCTGGTTATGTGGGGCGTACAACCTTGCATTTGGAAACTAGAATCAATCAGCACGTACCTTCAAAATACGACTTGGTAAGATAGATAGAATATGCTATCTTCCCCCATGAATATGGAATCGGCTATTGCTCAACATTTAGTTGAGAATATATCTTGCGCCAAGTTGTTTAAAAAAGAGTGGTTTAAAATTATTCATACAGCCGATTCCAATAATCATTTGAAGATTTTGGAATCGGTCTGTATAGGATTAAGAAAACCTTCTCTCTGCCGGCAGAAAGAATTTGTAAAGTCTCTGAATCTGTTGGGGAATATTTTATTTTAACTGTCCCTCGCTAATTTATTTACACGATTATTTCCCCTCCCCTTGTTACAAGTATATACACTTGTTTGTTATTTTAGTGTGTTTCCCCCTCTTTTTTGCTCTTCAATATCGTTAATATTCTTTTCGCTAATCCAACGATTGTCTCCTGATGAGATGTTGGCTGAAAGGGCCCTAGAGACTTTTAAAATTAAAATCAATGCATCAATGCATTCCTTGTTTTTAAGAATATATATATATATATATATATATATATATATATATATATATATATATATATGATTATCACCTTACACGTTATATATAATTATCACCTTACACGTTATTTTTAGTGGATACTCGTATTTGAAAGATGTTGCGCTTATTTATTATACAGTATATTTTATTTATTTTTGGATACCAGCCTGAAAGTTCGAGAAAAGAACTTACGCTCTCTGGCGGGGTACAAAATTTGTTCAATTCATTGTACTCATTATTTTTTTATAGATATAGACAGTAAGAACATATTTTTAATTACTATGCACAAACCGTTTATATCTATCTATCTATCTATCTATCTATCTATCTATCTATCTATCTATCTCAGTCTGTCCATCATCTATCTATCTATCTATCTATCTATCTATCTATGTAATGCCATTTATATCTAACTATCTCTCTATGAATATACATTGCATTTTATATATATGAATGAAAGCTCTCTGTAATCATATTTGACAAACAATTAAGATACAAAGTGCGATTAGATCGGTCCGGTTTTCGATGTTCTTTGCGAAAGCATGTTGTAAAAAAACAGTCGCAAAAAGGCATATTGAAAGAAAGACGAAGCAAAGAAGTGGATACAAAAATGGTTCGATTTTGAGCTTGAACAACTTTCTGACAAATTGTATTTAGTTTCGAGGAAGCGTTTTCTCATTTCAAAAAATGGTTCCTTCATGTCGTAAATATTTAATCAAAAAGATTTATTGACTTTTGCCTACAACTACACCTTTTGTATGTAGAAGATTATAAAAATCAATGTTTTCTTCCCGGTTTCATTTATATTTTTTTTGTCTTCGTTCTCACATCGGAAGTAGTGGGGAAACTGTAGTCGCGGCCACACTTATCCGATAATCAGGATCAAAGCCAAAACACGTTACGAATTGAAGCAACAAAATCCATTAATCTATTTGTTCGTTCATCTGTTCGTCTGTCGAATTACGACTACAGAAATAAATTGCTGCAATAGTCGAGTATGAATTATGATTAGAATAAGTTCTCGTGTTACTTGTCTGGCGAAATGTTATGGTTGCTGATCCTCAGCAGTGGATTCAAAGAATGTTTCACGTTCTTATACACCATATTATACTTGAACAATCTTCGGCTGCTTTTTGATCCTCACCGAAGTTAACAGGTGTGGAGCCTGTTCAGTACATAAAGAGGGACCACTTTGGTTTCGTTTCGTTTATTTTCTTTTACGGTATATCAACTTCAATGGGTTATTTAATGCCGACAAGATTTTTAGGATAGATTTGTGTTAAATAGAATACATTGCTGTTCGATAAAAGTGACTCACCTGATTTTTTTACTAAAAATATTATTTGTCTATTGTTTTTGGGGTTAATATAATTTTTAATCTTACTAATATAAAGACCCCTTCCCGACCACCTAGGAAAAAAGTTTATTCACCCTAAGGTATTCTATTGATAATTATAAATTTGGATATAAATGAGATTCAGGAAAAACTCTGTGCAAAAAAGTGGACTCAGATATCGCATTCTAATGATTAAACTGGTAAATTTAAAGAACTTTTGGCAAAATATTGAAAACTATTTTACAATACACTCAGAACAATATTCTATAGAATTCTAGAACAGCTTAAATAAAATCTAGAGTATTCCAGAATATTCCGGAAAGTATATATTCATACAGTATATAACAGCTTGAAATAGCCACTCAGAAACACTTAAGGCATCTATTCTTGCCCTCTCAAAAGCAGGCAAGTCTACGAGAGAAATTGCAGAAATTGCTATAACCTCGTAATCAACTGTCTCTCGAGTGCTTAGGGCACATAATGATACCACTCCTGCTCCAAGGAAGGAAACAAGGGGACGAAAGAAAAAGATTGATGATACAACTGGCAGGGTAATCAAGAGAGAAGTTGCGAAGAATAGAACTATAACTAGCCAAGACATTGCAGCCAGTCTAAGCGAAGAGCAAGGTGTTAGTCTTGCCTCTTCAATAGTCCGTCGGTGGCTGTTAGAACAAGGTTACAAATCTTGTAGACGAAGGTTTAAGCCGTTAATAAGCAAAGCTACCAAAGCCAAGAGACTTGAATGGGCTCACTATGACAAATATTTCACCGTAGAAGACTGGAAGAATCTTCTCTTCTCCGATGAAACGAAAGTTGAGCGAAATTCAAAGGATGCGGTGAGTCACTTTTATCGAACAGCAATGTATGTATTATTTGTAAGAAATCAGTTAGTCGATCCGGTTTCGTTGACGTATTTTTGAAGGTTTTGTCGAAAGTATTACTGGTAATATTTTTTTCCAAAAATGTATTGTTGGTATTTTTACTATAAAAATATATTTTTATACTTTTTAACTGCCAGAAACAGACAAATTTTTATTTTTTAATCCTATTGTAATTAAAAATAAAAAAAAACGAGCTAGCTAACCGGTTCCGAACCTCGCTCAACGGAGTTAAATCGAGGTAAATAAATATGTATATATTATGAATAAAAAGAATGAAATCTGAAGGGAAAAAAATTAGATGGAAATCAATTGGAGGCTAAGGTCAAAATCCTTCTGTTTACAGAGCGAAGGCTTCATTGATAAAATATATATGGCCTCTAATATCTTAAGGTCATAATTTGAGTGAGACCTACTCAAAATGGGAAAAGAGTCCACACTGAAATTAGCAGCACAATTGCGGTTATTTATAAAGTGCTCCGCAATAGAAGACCCGTATGTATTTATCAGAACATCTGATGGTGAATAATTCGAGTTTGGATTTTTGTAGGCACGTGTTGTTTAATCCTAGCATCCAGTCTTTGGCTCATTCTTCCCATGTAGTACATACTGCAACTACATTTAAATAAATAAATCAGGGAATTATTATGGTGACGTGGAAGAACGTCTTTGCGCATTGATGGGAGGACACGTCTAGTAAAGGAAACCACACGTGTATTAGCAGTAAAGTAACATTGTCGAACTTTTCTTTTTTTTTTAAGCGTTTCACCCCAAGCAAGGCGGGAAGCCACTAGGACACAAGGGGTTACAGAAGATTTGGAGCAAGATCAGATAGGAGTGATCGAAGAAAGGATGAGGAGAAGGGTAGTGGATAGATCAAGACAACTGGAGATACAGAGGCCAGTGAGAGAGAGAGAGAGGGTACCGAGGGTACCGGGAACCCCTTCCTAAACAAGAAACAAGGCGTAAGCCTCTACTCATGTCCAAGAGAAGGGTGAGGAGAGTTGACCGGGCGGTAGGAAAGCCTACCTACTCTTATTACATATAACACATACAACAACAACAAAAAAAGAGGGAACGATGAGAGGGAGAGGTCATTTGCAAAGAGTCCTGGATGGCACTTGCATTTACCCATTTGCAACATTAAGTTTTAACTTAGTATAAGTCCCATTGTCTATTCTAAAAAGAAATCGAAGAAAATAAGGTTATCCGGAATTATTGCCATGTCATAATAAATGCCCCAACATACGTGGCAGCAAGTGTTAGTCCGCTTTCTTCCTCATGATGACAAGTGAATGTACAGCTTACCTTAAGTCCAAGCATCGACCTGGTGGGAGGGTGGATCAACGGCCAATCAACCGCCCTCACCAAATGGAAACCCGTTTAGCAAATCTGTCACTAATACTGCCTAGTCAAGGAAAACCTAGGTACACGGGACATCTCTCTACTGAAGCAGGTTTAACTTTATTAAACACCGAAATTTTAATTTTAATTATGGATTGGACAATGTCTAAAGGATAGGCATTGTTTCAAAGTAGTAATAAACCTTATCTCATCACCCAGTTTGGTTTTAGAACAGATTTTTAAGGCCCTATGGGTAAGTGTCTTAATTAAATTTATTTTATGTTTTATGGGACCAAAACAGTCCCAACACGTATACAAACCAGTAAACGTTGGTTTTCGATAAACTGAAGTGAGAAAACCCGAAGAAGTTCTATGAACAAAAACATCAAGAAAGGGAATTTCCTTTTCATGTATAAATTTAAGAATTGGATAAATTTCGTTAACGGACATGAGAAAAGGGTCGGCTTCATTTTCACTGTCGAAGAGACAAAAAGTGTTATCGACGTAACGAAAGTAAATATCAGATAATAAACTCTCTTCCTACAAAGATATTAAGCAAAATGGTTAGAAATATCAAAAAGAAACATAAATTTGTTAGTCGAGGAATAACTCTCTAAAACGTCAGAGAATCGTTGATGCAAGATGAATTAAACCGTTCCAAAATTGGCTGTAATATAATGGTAAGCCACTTAGCCATACCATGTTGAGAAGACCCTATCATCGACAGAATAGGTCTCAATGGGACCCCAAACTCATGTGTTTTGGGTAAACCCTAGAGACGGGGACGAATTGAACCAAAGGGTCTAATCAAATTAGAAATGTCAGTAGGCAAAAACTTTTGACCCATCTGACTCGGTGTTTTTGAAACTTAGCCCCAATAGTTAATGTGGAGTCAAACTTATCTATTGGGCCTAACTGAACAAATTTAGAGGTATCCTTATGTATCGTCATCCTCCTTTTTACATAATCTTGATAATTGAGGATGACCACACCCCTTATCAGGTATTGTAATAACTAAAGATTACAACGGAGTGATTGAATAATCCGATATTTTTCCTTGTTCCACTTGAATTCACAAAAGGAAACAGGAGAACCCTGCCGATGAATGCGCTTATGTCATTCAACATTTACCTTAAGATCACTAATCTTGCTGCTAGTTTCAAGTTGAAGTCTAACTGACTGAGACAAAAGTACTTCAAACTCTGCATAAATTTTTATTTTTTCAAAGCGTTTGACCCCAGTTTTGGGGGCGGAATTATTTGTCCATAGCTGTAACCCTAACCCGTGACATGGTGTAGCTGGAAACAACAGCAATTAAGATATGGTTCTATGCTCCTCACAACCTCCCGATCAGAGGCTTTGCTGTCGGATATAGTTTATCGTCATACCCAGGACGTGGACCCCTTGGGGATATTGAGTACTGCAAGTGACCTCCTATAATATGTACCGGCTTTAAATAACCTAGAAAGGGTTGATAAATAACTTTTTGTCCTAATTTTCGTTGGTCTTCGTCAACTGCTCAAACGTTTCGCTTGCTTCCGAAATGCAAATCACAAGAATCTAGAACAAGGAAGATGTTGAAATATTGTGAAACCATATGGATATAAAAATAGGTCGAACTAAAGATTACCGCACTTATTAAAAAGAGAAAGTAAGTTTGACGGAAGATTCTTGATAGTGCAACTATTGAATCTTATCAAAATATAAATCTGCAGCCTGGATTTTTTCAAAAATCTTTCGTAAAAGAAAGCTTTTTCAAAAGACAACACACATGGCTATGAAAAAATTTTAAAATTAAAAGAAAACGGTTAGATTAAAAAATCTATTATTTTACATATATAATACAAATGAATTTTTCAAACTAAAATAATATAGATAATAATTACGTTATTAAAAAAAGAATCAACAAAAATAACATTGACTCACTTTCGTTTATTAGACATTAAATGACATTATTAGCATCTACTATCATTTGCCTTGACTTTCAGTTAGCATCAGCATATGAGCGTTTTTAAGTTTCAATATTCTGAAAAGTTAATGTCATTTTTATTTCTTTGTATAAATACTTGTTGCAAAATGAAATCCTTACATTTGCCTCGATATCCATTAGATGACGAAACGCGTCGGCAAAAGTAAGTATATATATAATCAAGGGGCACCTCGAGGCGGTGTAATGGTTTATGGCTTGGCTCGCTAGAACAATTACGACTGAGTAGTGAGTTCGATCCTCACTGGGTGCCCCTAATTTCAATCTTAAAAAGTTCCACACATGCTACGCTTGGAAAATCACTATATATATATATATATATATATTCAGTTATATATATATATATATATATATATATATATATATATATAAATATATATATATATTCAGTTATATATATGTGTGTAATGCATATGCATATTTGTGTGGAATACAATGTGATCCAAACAATATATATATATATATTAATTCATGTTTCATTAAATAATATAGACAAGTTTTGTCTATTTATTCTAATCAAATTTCTTTCATATCGTCTGATAAGATTAATAACATTATCATTGAAAGACCATATTGATACATGTTTTTAATCCTATCTAAGCTTTCGGCTTCCATAAGCCATCATCAAAGATGACAATTACATTACAATAAATTAAACAATACACGGACATAGCAAATATATATATATATATATATATATATATATATATATATATATAGCAGGTCTGGTTAAATAATTTTGGTTAATCTTTCAAGTTCATGGATTAAAATTTGGTTGCCTTAGAAGATTGATTAAGAAAAATAACAAAATCTTCTTTTAATAGTTTTTATTTTTTCCCAAGTACTTTCAATCTCACCAGAGAGCAGCTTCAGGATGGGATGGTGAATTTTCTTTGAATGTCTAAATATATTTCTTAGTAATTAAAACATTTCAACTGTTCGTTCTCTTCGCTATTGAACGTTCTAAATTTCAAAATTCATGTGTTTTTCCACAGTAAGAAACTCTTTTCAGTATTTGTTTATTATTTTTCCTCTGATATATATATATATATATATATATATATATATATATATATATATATATATATATATGATAAAGACATATATAAGCCATATATTATAATAAAGTAGTAAAGCAATAATTTGGAATCATTGTATTCAGTCCTAAAAGCTTCAGAACGTCTCTCTCATATATTCTTCTTTATGCCGTTCAAGGCTCTCCACAAATTCGTGTCCTTTTAATATCCTACAATTAGTTTTACTTATCTACCTCGTCTCCATTTAGTATGTATCACGTGTGTTCGGTCATGTGACCCTCAACGACGGATCACCAGAATATTTTCTCAACAGAGAGGACAATCTCTGGAAAAGAAGATGCATTTTTGATGCGCGTTTAAACACCCTGTTTTTTTATATAAACTTGAGAGTAAAGACGGTTTTTATAACATCCACTAGTTTTCCTTTTCAGAGTAGGAGAGAAAGCATGTAACGCATTTCTTTGTTAGCATATTTTTTCTAGAAAATAAAACATTCTCTTGACTTCTTCCTATCTGTTTTTTCTTAATTGTTTTATTATAAAGATTTGGTTAATATCTTTTATGAAAATTATTTAGCTATCTACAGATACTATTAAGGTCGATTACATATATTTGGTACCAGTGAACAGTGAAAATAAATCCATTCTTACAATTCTGACCGAATTCTAAGAATTGGCAAAATGTCTTTTTGAAAAGATGTAAAAATTAAATATAATTTAATACTTGTAAATGTTTTCTTGCATGTATACACACAGCATCATATGATTAGACAAAGACAATGACATACTCGTATTCATATACATTTATTATTGTATGTCCGTGTAGAGACTCTAAGCCCATTATAGAAATGCATTCCGGCCCATACGGACATATTTGTAAAAATAGTCGATTATGTGCGTAGGTATCGGCAATTATTGAAGGGGGTAAATCATACTTCAAACACTACTTATTAATAATGAATCTTTTCTATTTCATATCATATCTTCATTATTAATTTTCTTCTATGGTTGTTTAATCACTTGCTATTAGCTCTCCGACCAGAAAAGTTTAAGTCAATTAAGGAAAAGATTGTAGCCGGACGCCGATGTGAACCTAGGTCATCAAGAAATAATTATCTGCCCCTTATCAGACAATTAAACATCATTGAGCCAACGCGATACATCAGTTCAAATATTATTAGTTCCGTTTTACTGAAGAATTAAGATAAGTGGTTATATTTTTAAAATTAATCAAAACAGTTTCGAAGATGGCTTCATTAAGACAATTATTGCTGAATACATTACCTGTCCAATTAATCTGCTTTGTTAAGAATAGATTAAATCTTGCAGAAGATATTTTATTCTGAAGAACTTTCCAGAAAAGAAGGCGGAATTATGATAACATATAAGTTGGCTATATATATATATATATATATATATATATATATATAAAGAAAGAACAGTAAGATATATAATCCGGTGTTCTTATAGATATATTTATTTTTACAAAATAGTGCTCAATGTAAATTTACAAAGCATTAATATTATAAATTAATTGATTTAAAATATGTTTTTTTTCAGCTACACAGTTCTAACCATGTTTCAAAATAGAAACTAAAAGCCCCAATTTAATTTTGCAATTAAAAAATAAAAGCATTAGTTCCATTTCATCCTCAAGCGAATTTTGAAATGGAACTAATGCTTTAATTTAATTTTATAAAATTAAGTTCATTTTTAGCTTTATTTTGAAACATGGTTAGAACTGTGTAGCGGAAAAACCATATTTTAAATCAATTATTTTATAATATTAATGCTTTTTTAAATTTACATTGAGCATTATTTTGTAAATCCAACTACATACACATACATACATATATATATATACACATACAAACATATATATATATATTTACATACATACATACATATACACACATACACACACAAATACATACATATACACACA
Source organism: Acanthosepion pharaonis (assembly GCA_903632075.3). NCBI lineage: Eukaryota > Metazoa > Mollusca > Cephalopoda > Sepiida > Sepiidae > Acanthosepion > Acanthosepion pharaonis. The sequence goes on along the minus strand of CAHIKZ030002914.1, from coordinate 89,216 downwards.
CACATACACACATACATATATAGGCACACACATACACATATACAGCAACAATTATTAACTTTTTTTTCTTATAATCTACCTTACCTTCTTACATAATATATATATATATACACACACACTCATATATATATACATACATACACATACCACACATACATATACACATATAAAAAAAAAAAAAAATAAATTTACATATATACACCAACCTACACATTCCATTCCACAGTGCAAATACTCTAACCAACACATAAATAAATATATACATTTACACCAACACTAATAACACTATGCATGTAAACAATACACACTTATATCGTAAGTATGACCATCATGCAATAAAAAACCAATCTATTAAAAATACAGCGACATATCATTATCATTTAAAGTATACGACCCCTACACTAAGTTAAATTTATAACGGTGTTTACAATTTACTGTAAGTTCATATCTTTGATTTAAGAGATCAGCCTTGTTTTTAAATCTAATAATTTCAAATTTTTCATTAAGGCATAGGTAACATGGGGTATATAGGGAGTTACATGTACGAGCTTTCTTAACCAAACTCCATTTAACCGTAGGTGTTTTGTTCTTTCTTTTAGATTCCAAAAATACTTGATAATGAAGTCATGTACCTATATTCACTGTGATTAAAAGGATTGCATATGCCCCCGCCAGCGTTCCTTGAATGTTTTCATATAAGAACCAATGTAAAACTTCTTTATATTTGGATTTTCAATTGTTGAAATAGTACCAAGATAGACTACAGAAGTAATCCCACAGTTATTTTGTAGTGGACAATTATTCGGATTCCTACAATTACATAAGTTGTTATTTGTATTCTTATAATTAGTATTGCAGTTAGTAACCTGTTGATTAGTCAAGTTTTTTGAATTCCTATACTTGTTAAAGACTATGTTGTTATGTTTTTTAATTATCTGCTCCAGGTTATCAGCACAACTATAGCTTAATTTAAGGGTATTAGGATTAAATATTTTACTAAGTGGGTTAGTTTCAGGGTTGGGGAAATGTTTTTGATTAGGTTTATAAATATACGCCCTAATTTAGTTTTGAGCATAACATTGAAAGGGGGAGTGAACCAAATAATCTTTTCTAGATCTTCTTTTCTTATTATGGTTGCAATTAACAGGGTTTTTATATTGAATAGTGGTATTTTTGTATCCACTATTTTTTAGTGCAGAATTATAAAAATCACTATGTTTATTGAAAACCTCCTTATTATAAGAGTTAGTGCTAATTCTAAATTCAATGGAAGAGGGTATATGTTTGATAACCGAAGGGGATGGTTGGAATTAGGATGCACGTATAATGGGTTGGAATTAACCTTCACATATGGTTGGAAAATATTGTTTAGCAAGATCTAGGGTGACATCTAGAAAATCTACTTGTCTAACATTAGTAGTAACTATAGTCCTAAGACCTAAATCCTTAAATACCCTATAGATCATTTTCCTAATACGGTCTACCTTAATTTTAGTTGAGTTTTTAACAACTAATAATCCATCATCTCTATATAATCCTACACTATCTGAATCTAGACAATCGAAGGCACTTAAATTATATAAAAAAATAATCCAACCAAGTCCGAAGCTTCAGCAGAATCCAAAGAACCCATGGAAATGTCAAAATTGTTGTTGAAGACTTTTTTGGTCCACTGTTCATCCTTGTAAATTAGAACAGAATTTCGACACTTCATGATGATGTCAATTTCACTCTCAGAAATAGTAGAATATTTCCGGGCGAAGTCCAATGCCAAGGTGAAAAGATCCTTCGATATAGATGGATAATAGTCGATAATATCGAACTGTATGAATGAACATTTTCCCTTATATCGTATGTTGTTAAACCAGTTGATGACCTCAGTTGTGTTAATCCACTGTAGCAGTCCAATAGGTTAGTTTTTTTATGGAGTGGTTGATTCTTTCTAAGATGGTCTTACTAATCCTACCGATTTCTGGTCTTGTAGGATTTATAAGTCTAGTGGATGGCTTAGTTTTGAATTCGGGTTTATGGTCCTTTAACAAGACATAGGCTTCTTTAGTTTGTAGTTTGCCTACCCGATCACTAATTCGTAACTTATCAGTAATTGATTTACTGATACTGTTGATATTATTTAATTGGTTGAAATTACTAGTATCAATTTTTTGGTAGCTTCTGGTTAGACTATCCTTAACTAAAGTATCATAATCCATTAAAAAAAATTATAAAAGTTAGCCGTTTTTATCGGATTTAACGTACATATCACCAGATTTATTAATATCACTGACAATACTTTCGAGATGTTTTTGAAAATATTTTTTTATATTTATTGAAGGTTAATCCCTTGATGGTATCCATTAGTTCATTTTCAAAAGCAGATAATTCCTTAATAATAGGTGCAGTTTTTAGGCTTTTAAAACCATAATTTTCATATTCAAATACACTGGTTCCTTGTCTTGAAGAAAAAAGTAAATTTCCATCTCATTCTTCTGATAAGGTTTTTTTTTGCAGAGTTAAATGTATGTAAATAATCCCTTTTTGTTTGTAGTGGGAATGTTCTATCATATTCCGAAATTGATTCTATCCATATTATAAATTTATTTAAGACAGGGCTCGACAGTAATAGGAGCTAATATCAAAGTATATAATTGGTATATATTTAATGAATTCCAATAACCAACAATTACTATTCTTAAAATAGTGCTCAATACAAAGTAGATATATTATAATTATTTTTATAAAAAAATTATAACATAAGTATGTTATAAAATCACTACAAAAATAGCCATTTTGTTTCAACACACTATGTGTCTTATCAAGTGATGATGTTGAAAATAAAATAAATGGTTTTAAAAGTTTCAGATTAATTAACGATCCTACACTGGGGGGTGTTTGTTACAAAAAGCTAGAATAACCAATCAAAAAACGAAGTATAGAAAGATTCAAAATGTTATATGACAACGAAATCCTGCTATAATAGCTATTCATATCTTTAAATACGTAAAAATATTAAAAATAATTTATACTAACTAATAATTATAAATTTATATTTAAAATTTAATATTAAAATTAAAAATTTATAATTTTAAAACCAAATTTAATCACTATTAAGTTTAAAAACTACAAAATTATTGATAAAAAAAAAAATATATGTGTTTATTCAATTCATTTCTTCATTGAAATTACGTTCGAGAAGACAAGAAGCTACAATATATCCGGTCATTTGATAATATATATATATATTTTTTTTTTTTTTTCTTTTTCCGTTTTATTTTTAAAGTTTGTGAATATGGTCTTAAACTCACGTGTTCACACAACAAAAACAAAATTATAGATTATAATACATAAGCATCCAGACATAATTAGATACACACAACACACACACACACACACACACACACACATTGGAAAAAAACAAAAATGAAAAAATATTAATGAAGGATCATATATAAAATATCTCTAATTTGTGTTTATGTGTAAAAAATATGTGTGTGTGTGTGATTTATATACACACACAATTTAAATGTGAATACACTCTACATTATACATAGACATCTATATACACATACATACATCCACAGACAATTTTTATAATTTTTTCTGAAATCAGGCCAGTAAATCTTTCAGACTTAAATAAATGCTAACCAATTTAAATAGTATTGAATTATAACAAGGATTTTTTATATAAAAAATAAAAATTTTTTAAAAATATATATTTAATATTAAAACAAAATTCTAAAACCATAAATATCAATGTTTATATTTTAATCATATAAATTATATAATAGTTTTGTTATATATTTGGCAAAAAAAACAGGATAAAAAAATGTAATATAGACATATATATAAATATTTATATATATATATTCTATATGATTTATATATATATATATTATATATATATATTTATATATTTAAAAAAAAATAATATATATATATTTGTATATAAATATATATATATATATATTCCCTTTATATTATAATATATATATATATATATATGTAATATATATTTCTATTTATATGTGTGTATTTAAATATGTTGTATTTATAAATATATTTGTAAATAATATATATATAAATTATATATATATATAATATAATATTTGTATATATTTATATATAAATATATATCATATATAATATTAATAAATATATATATTTATATATATAACATATATATATAATATATATATCAAATATATATATCTATTATGTATATGTATATATATATATGTGTTTTTTTATGTATTCAATATATAAAAATCATATATTTAAAAATACAAGACCTACCTCATATAATATTTGGCAAGTATGGTTTCATAAATTGTGGTATAGACTGATTTCGTTTTCTTCATTTTTATTCTTTATTTTATTTGGTTGAATTTGTAAATTTAAAAATCCATTTATTTTGTTTATATATAAATATTATATGTATATGTGTATATATATTTATATAAATATATATATATATATATATATAAAAGATATTCATATAATAAAATATATATATATATATATTAAACTATTTCTATTGTGTATTAAATTTATATTTAAATATATTTCTTTTTGTATAAATTGTGTTTATATATTTGTATGTTAACATATATGTATATTGGAAAGTGTTGGTACTTGAAATATTTATGTATATATATATTATGTTTTCATATATGTATTTGGTTGAATGTTGTTGTATTTTTATGTATGCATATATATATGGGTAGTTGTTATTGTAGATAAATATATTTATATATATATATATTATTTGTATGTATATATGTATGTATGTATATATATTTATGTATGTTTGTGTATGTATATATATATATGTGTGTGTGTTGGCACCTATTAAATATGAGTTTGTTTATATGTATGTGTATATATATGTAAACTTTGGTATATCATGACTGTTTTTTTTTTTTTTTCATATATCTAAGTATGTGTGCATAAAAAAATTTAAATATATATATGTGTATTTAGGTTTATATGTATATGTGATATTTATGTATTTTTTATATCATAGATATGTATATATTTACGTATATGTTTATATATTTATATTTGATATTTGTATGTATATCTATATGTATATATATATTGTATATTTATATGTATTTTTTTTTTTTAATTTGTAATTTAAAAAAATAATATATATTGCATATATATATATATATATATATATATATATATTTATTTTTATATTCTTTATCCTGTTTTTTTTTTTAAAATATATAATATAACTAAAATCAACTTATATGATTAATAATATATATATTTTTTTTTTGATATTTATTGTTTTAGAATTTTCGTTTTAATATATTAAATAATATTATTTTAAATTTTTTATTTTATATATTTTTTTCCCTTAAGTTATAATTCAATAAATGGTTAGCATTTATTTAAGTCTGAAAAATTTATTGGTTGTGATTTCTAATGTCTATGTCATTGTCTGTGGATGTATGTATGTGTATATATCGGTGTCTATGTGTATGTAGAGTGTATTCACATTTAACTGTGTGTGTGTATAAGTGTTAGTTTCCAAATTTCCTTTTTTCATAAAGGGCTGTAGAGATGTTCATGTATTTTTTTTTTTTTTTTTTTTTTTTTTTTGTGTGTGTGTGTGTGTGTGTGTGTGTGTGTGTGTGTGTGTATCTAATTATGTCTGGATGCTTATGTATTATAATCTGATTGTGTTTTTTTTGTGTATTCACGTGAGTTTAAGACCATATTCACAAACTTTAAAATAAAAACGGAAAAGAAAAATTAAAAAAAAAAATATATATATGTATTATCAAATGACCGGATATATTGTAGCGTCTTGTCGAACGTAATTTCAATGAAGAAATGAATTGAATAAACATATATATATTTTTTTTTTTTTCTCAATAATTTTGTAGTTTTTAAACTTAATAGTGATTAAATTTGGATTTTAAAATTGCCAGTTTTTAATTTTAATATTAAATTTTATCATATAAATTTATAATTATTAGTTAGTATAAATTATTTTTTTATATTACACGTATTTAAAGATCTGAATAGCTATTATAGCAGGATTTTGTTGTCAAGCTTTTTTTAATCTTTCTATACTTCGTTTTTTTGATGGTTATTCTAGCTTTTGTAACAATGTTTCCCCCCTAGTGTAGGATCGTTAATTAATCTGAAACTTTTAAAACCATTTATTTTTTTTTCAACATCATCACTTGATAAGACACAGAGTGTGTTGAAACAAAATGGCTATTTTTGTAGTGATTTTATAACATACTTATGTTATAAATTTTTTTAAAAAAAATTATATATATATATATATATATATATATATAAATATTATTTGTTTATTAAATATAAATATATTCATTATTGTTATATTTAAAAATTATATTTTTATATAAAATATAAAATATATAAATATATTTTTATTTAAAATATATTCCAATCGATTACACTTTTAATGTTATTTAAATAAAAAATTCTATAATAAAATATTAAATTGAATTGTTAAATTAAAATCGGTCTCGTTCCATCTTCAAGCGAAACAAATGTTGGAATAACGTATATCTAAATTTACTTGTTTTAAAAATTGAAATCAAAATCACCATGGTAACAGTTAGGATTATTTCCTAAAATGGGTAGGCAGTGTATGATGTTAATAATAAGTAGCGGTATAAATACTTTTATATAAGGTGTCAAGTCGGGGAAAGGTGGGGGTGTCAAAAATGAAACGAATATGTAATAATATGCTTTCGTCAAAATAGATATTGTCTATGGAAATTTATTTATTTATTTTATTTTTTTTTATTATGAATAGGGATTTGCATATATAAAAAAAAAAAACTTTCGTAACGTTTGTTTTTGACGATTCATAAAGGGTTATCTTTTTATGTAAAGGTTTTTAAACTACTAATTTGGGCTATGGATTATGAAGGGTGTTATGTTGTATGCAAGTTTGTTGTTATAATAATTTCTACTATGAATCTGATGATTGGGTTATTTGTTAAAAGTTATATAAATTTTTTTTTTTTTTTTTTTTTCAAACCAAAAAATCTGATGATGTTACAAAAACCGTTAACTCGTGTCTATTATTTAATAGATTATTATTATTTAGAAGTTTAATAATGTGCAATTTTTCATGGAGGCAATAAAGGGCATGGGTTCATTATTAGCTTTAATATTCTAGCCTTTAATATTAATTTTCCATTTAAATTTTTCCATGTCTTATTTGTTTCCTTCAAAATTATATATAAAATATTTTGATAGTTTAAGTCTAATTTCTTTTTATTTATATTTTTAAAAATTTCTTATTCTGCCTAAATCAATCTTTAAAATTTTCTTCTTTGGACCCAATGTATATCATATTAGTGCTAGGGCTCTCTGTGGATGAAATAGTGCATTGGTATAAAATAATTAATAAAACATTTATTTTCTAAAAATTGGCATAATTCTCTTGTTTCTACAGTTTCATAAATTTTTCCCTATTATCATCTCTTGACATTTAATAGTATTTTAAATTAATCAAGATAAACCAAAATTTTTTATTAGTTCAAATTCTTATTATTGTTTTTTTTTTTTTTTTTCAAAATTAATTTATGAAACCTTATAGCTGATAAGAAATTTTTTAATTTTTTTTTTTTAATATATTCTAAAAAAATACTATTATTAAATTTATAATATAATTTAAAAAATAAATTTAAAAAGTTTATTTTTTTAAATAAATACAATTTTTTGTTATCTATTTTTTGTAATTCTAATATATTCTTTTTTTAATTTTTTTTTTTCTAATTTCAAAAAATTCTCCTTTCTCTTCATTAATTATTAGATTTTAAAACACTTTTTTTTTTGATTAATTTTTATAAATATATATTATATATTATTTTGGAATAATTCCCCTTCTTTTTTTTTTAAATTAAAAATATTTTCCCTATCTTTATTATTTATTTATAAATTTAATTTAAAATGTGGGAATGGTTTGACTTCAAGTAAAATATGTATAATGTAAATATAATGGTTTTTATTTAAAGTGTATAAAAATAATGTAAATATGGTAAAGTCTTATAATGTATAAATTTTATAAAATATGTCCTTTATTCATCATGAAAATCAATATTTTTGGATATAATGATATCATATTTAAACAATAACGAAATGTTTTTAAATCACTAATTATCGTTATATACTTAATATAATCTTTCTATTTTTAATCTCCAAATTTTTTTTTATATTTTCTAATTAAATACAAAAAAAATTTTGTTAAAAATAAAAATAAGAATTATTTCTTTAATATTTTACCTATTTTTATCTATTTATCATGTAAATCATTTTTATTAAAAATTTGTCTTATTGATTTCAAACTTATTAAAAATTTTTTATTTTATATTTTTTAAGATTTATTTGTATATATAAACAAAATTAATATAAATATATTCAAATTTTAAATATTGTGCCAAATTGTTTAAATAGTTTATTATAAAATTTTACATTAACATATAAAAAAACACCATCATTTTAAAAAAAAAGGGAAAAAAAATTCATATTTCCGTTCATTCCAAAATGTATTAAACAAAAAAAGGACAAATTCTTATTCTCTAATTTTATAAACACTTCCCCACCAATAGTAAGCTTAGTATATATATATCATTCTTCATAGAACACCCTAAAAATATATTACATTTTCTGATAAATTCAATTGAACGCATAATAAAAAAATACAATAATAAGATCTTGAACAAACCCCATGCCAAATTCAGTATTAATAAAAACTCTAAATTTAAATCAGATTTAATGCAGGAAAAAAAGCTATGTAATTTTAAAAACATCTACTGCCCATTAGAAAATAAATGTTGTATTAATTCTGTGGTATACCAATGTACTATTTCATCCACAGAGAGACTCCCTAGCACTAATATGATATACATTGGGTCCAATTTTAATAATTTTTAAAAATATATGGAGGCAATCTAATCTCCTTTTAATAATATAAACAAAATCATTTTCACTATCAAAATATTTTTTTAATCTGAAGGAAACAAATAAAACACCAAAAGTTAAATGGAAAATTATTGAAAAGGCTAGAATATGTAAAATTGGGATGACCCATGCCCTTTTGCCTCCATGAAAAATTGCATTATTAAACTTCTAAATAATAATAATCTATTAAATAATAGACACGAGTTAACGGTTTTTTGTAGATCATCATCAGATTTTTTTTGAATTATTATAAAAAAA